>JANEHU010000869.1:0-115923 GCA_027563435.1 Nasonovia ribisnigri | reverse complement strand
ATATCCTGATAAGCCCAGGAAGGATTTTATATTCTTGCTGTTCTTTGGGATTGGGTAATCCATTACACATTGAATTTTCTGTGGGTCTGGGCGCACTCCCTGATCCGTAATTATATGTCCTAAGTAATTCACTTCTTTCCTCATAAATTCACATTTTGTTGGTTGAAGTTTTAGGTTGAACTGCCTTAATCTTTCAAAAACTTCTTGAAGTTTCTTCGAATGATCTGGAATATCTCGAGTGTATATTATGATATCATCTAGATATGCAAATGTTTTTAATCCATTTAACCCTGTTAAAACTGTATTCGTCAGTCTTTGGAATGTGGCGGGTGCTCCTTTTAATCCGAATGGAACACGTTGGAATTCAAAGTGTTCTTGCTCGGTGGAAAATGCTGTCGTTTCCTTATGATCCGGATGCATCTTTACTTGGTGATAACCTTGGGCCAAATCTAAAGTAGTGTAATACCTAGATTTCCCTAATTGGTCCAATATATCTGTTATGTTCGGAAGTGGATATGCGTCTCCACTGGATATATGGTTGAGTTTCCTAAAATCAACACATATTCGATATTGGACTACACCGTCACGATCTGGTTTTTTAGGGACAACTAGCAAGGGCGCATTCCAAGGGCTCTTACTAGGTGTTATTATTCCATCTTCTTCCCATTGTTTCACTTGTTTGTTTATTTCTTTCTTGTGTTTGAAGGGAAGTCTGTACGGGCGTTCATTAATTGGCTGAGTTGCCGTTGGTATATTTATCTCGTGATAAACCACTTCCGTGTTTGTTAGTTTATCTCCTTCTAAATGGAAAATGTCTGTATATTGTTCACAAATAGAGATGAGAGATTCTTGTTCTTCTGAATTTAACTGATCGGTTCGCAGGACACTTCTCAGTTTGGTTATCCTGCTAATCTCGTATGAAGTTTCTGCTTGGCTGATCAGTGTATGTACCATGGCTGTATTAAATTTTTCTATATTAAATTTATTTACATGAGAAGTTGTTAATTCAAACGCTTTGGATTCATGACAGTCACAAGTACACACCCGTCTCGTACATTATTAACGGTATTACTACACATTAACACCTCACCAATAGTCTGCGCAGAGACTAAAAGTGTTTCCCCTTCATGAAAATCCGGGGCTGGAATAGCTACTAGAATTTCAGTACGTGCTGGAATTATGGTGCGTGTGCCATGTGCAGAGATAATTTCGTCATCTGTGTGTAGAGTAAGTTCGTTCGTCTGATAATTTATAATAGTCTGGTTCCCGGTTATAAAAGGTTTTCCGAGAATTCCATCATGGGGTATCGGGAAAGCTGGATGTATTACTTCAAATTCTGTAGGTATATTGCGATTTCCAACTTGTATCCCGATAGTAGTGTACCCCATGGTCTTCACTAGCTGATCGCTAATGCCCCTTAAATGATAGATAATTTCTTCATATACTATCACTTCGTCTCTGAGTGTACTAATTTTGATCAAATTTAAATCACTCCCGGAATCGATTAGGAATTTTACGTTCGGATTGATGGTCTGAAATGTTCTGCATGTTAAGTGATGATCTGTCAATTTAGAAATTATTGGGTATGCTCTGCAAAAGATATCTCGGCTATTTTGATGTTCCCTACCGGGCGTCCGCCGGAAGGGCCCGGTTGTTGGGAGTTGTCCGCCTGTTTATTGTCATCATCATTTCTTTTTGATTGTACATACTTCAATTTTCGGCACACCTCTTTCGTTTGCCCGGGCTTCTTACAATACTGGCAGGTCACCGTGCTAACTGTAGCGACTGGTGCTGGAGTAGTGTTACAAGTCAGTTGACCGTAACCTCGTACTCGTAGAGTTTTTAACTCAAGTATATATTTAAAATAACAAACACGAACTAAATAAGTTATCAGTTAGTTTTATTAATTTAATAGGTATAGACACTGGGTGCTGTCCATTTCCAACTCCCTTCATATCATCTTATCGTACCTTATATCTAAATTTAAGTAGGACAATCTCTCCTATATAATTAGTGTATACTTGCAGATTTGGGATTGTACTTTATTTATGCTAAACTATAACAACATCTTTATTTCTTAATACTAATTGTTTTACAAACATTATTGTTTAATCCTACACTATATTATATCCGGTACCTACTATACTAGTTATTTATAGTTAGGTATTCATAACAGTAGTATTCTGTTTGAATTTCTTGTTGTCTGCTTTTGGATATCGACAATCTCGTGCCCAATGCCCAGGTTTTTTGCAAACATTACATACTCCTGGTTGGGTTTTTGAGGTCGCTGCTGGCTTATATAATTTTTTGGATTCCTCTGATGATTTCCTTACTATTTCTTCTTCCCGAGCCGCTTGAATGGCGTTAAAAAGAGAATCTGGATGTCTGGCTTTTATATAATTTTTTAAATCTCCTAAACCTTCAATAAATACCTGTAGGGCTTGTCTTTTTATTGTTCTCTTGAGTGCTTGTGCTACCTCGATTGTACATCCCATGGTTTCTTGTTCAATAATTGTAATAATTGTATTTTGAAGAGCCTCTAATTCCTTGGAATAAGTTAATATATCCATTCCTGTTTTTTGTTTTGTAGCATATAAAGACTGATACAAGTGTTGGGTAGTTCTTTTTGGTTCCAAATTTGATTTTAGAAGATCCTTTATTCTTCCTAACACTCAAAGTTCTGATATTTTACTACCTGTCGGGCCTTTCCCGTTAATCTGGTTTGAATTGCTTTTACCAACCGTGGAATAGCTGTAGGCACCGTACAGGATACAGCATAGTCACATTTCTCCAGGAATACTTCCATTTGCTCGGTGTTCTCACCATCAAGTGATTTTGGCAATAGCCTGATTGCGTCTTGTAGTCCTATCTGGTTGCTGGACATCGCCTCTACTGTCTGAGGGATATTACGTATCCTGAGTGCCTCTTGTACCTTTTGGTTAATGATCTGTGACAGTTGATCTTCTGTGATAGTCAAAGTTTCTGTATTAGCGTTTTGTACGGTTTCCTTTTGTTGGTTTCCCGGTTCGTTTGCCATGTTCGATTGATCGAGTTTTATCCCACCGCTGCCACCAAAAATGTTATGGACGCGCACTTGGCGATTCCACACAAATAAAATAAAACGAGTTTAAATTACTTTGGCTCAAAATAATATTCTTTATTTAATTGTAATAATGTTTAATTATAAGAAATGCTCTGAAATGGTCTGTAATGGTCTGTCGTGACACCAACACTGACTCTCCTGCTACGTGTGCGAACCCCGTATACGAGCTGGTCGTAAATGTACAAAAAGGGTTTATTCAGCAGATTCCTTAGACCAGTCATATGGAGAGGGAGTCCTGCTCGCCTGTGTCACACACGTATCAGTTTACAATATGATTAAACAGAAATTTACACTTATAATACAAGATCTATAGAATAATATAACTAATAGTATTCAGGGGTTCTTAACAATGATATTGTTATCATAGCCAAAAGTAATAAAAAACATTTTCTTGATGAAGATTTGGCGGCAGTATGAGATTAGATATTGATTCTGTTCGTTTAATGTAATATTTGGGTGTTATATAGAAGTACCTAGTGATACATATATATATTATTTAACATCATGTCAGGTGTTATTTTCAATTATATTTATAATACAAATAGGTAAACTATAGCAGTAAAATATTGATATGATAACAACTGAATAATATACTACCTACAATACTGTTTATTCGGAAAATCATCATGTCAACATACTACATAATATAAAGTATTTCAATTCGGTTTATCGAGCCGAGTGGATTTTATTATAGATAATTTTTTGTCTATTACGTTAAGCATATTTAGAAGTTGTGCATCATCAGTTTTCGATATTTATGGATTGTTAATAGATTCCGGTAAGTTGAATATAATCAAGTTGCAAAATCGTGATTGTCTATCAAAAATCTTAGAAATTATATTCTGTTCGGATCATATGAGCAAAGTAGAAGTATTGTTTTCAAAAGTTACTAATTTTCTTTCAGGTAAATCTGCCTTTTTTCTCAGTGATTTATTCCCTTCAGATAATGCAGAAATTGTTTTAGCCATTTAATCAAATTTTTTATATAGTTATAGGTTTACTAACCATCTTTTTCATAAGTTTTTAAAATAATAGCTTTTATAGACTATGACAGGTTGGTACTTGGTTCGTTTTAAATAGGTATTATTACTGTTGTGGGCTGTGATTTATGTTTAGTTAGACAAAAGAAACAACAGATTTTTAACAAGCTATAACAATTATCCACAAAAGACATTTATTTCAGTTTGATAAATAAGTAATTAATATATGACCTTATATTATTGTAAAAAAATATCAAGGTAAATAAATAGTACCTTTTTCAATACATTAGACACTTAATATTCCATAAAAGACATTGATATAATTTCTGATTGGTTTAACAAAGCTTAAATCGTGAGCATTGCTGGTAGTGTCAAGTAAAGTGATGAGGAAAGGTGAGGGGGCTTTAAGAGGGTGCTTATAAGGCTGCAGTTTCTCCGGACCAAACATTTTCAGTCTTAGGAACTAAAGTATGATAATATAGTTTTCTAAATGTCAATATTTTTTAGAAGATTTATAAGTGATTACAGAAATATGTTTAATATTATGACACCTCGCATACATTTTTCGACGTTGAAACATCGTGGTGGGTGTAATGTTATTATTGTTTCCACGGTGATAATATCGTTTTTCAACTTTGCAAGCTAAATTTGATCGATAGCCTCAGCGATATCGCGTCAATTTTACTGCCCCAAAACGTGACGACCGACACAAAAAAAAAAACACACATCATTGTAAAATCAATTTAAATTCATTATTCAGAATCTACAATATATAGTTTTGATGAGCGGAGTAGTGAGCTGTAAGCATACGTACTAATCTAGGGTGACCATACGTCCCGTTTAAAACGGGATTGTCCCTTTTTTTATCATTATGTCCCGTTGTCCCGGGAAACTTCGAACGGGACGCTTTTTATCCCGTTTTCAGAAGATTGTCCCGTTTTAATCCCGTTATTTCCATATAATTAACCAAAGTTATAAATAAAGGGCGGATGTTCATGCATTTGCATATTTTTTTCCTTTAATTATAAAAGTTGCTGAGTAGGATAAAATTTCGTTTTTTGACATATAGAAAACGAAAGCAAAATTTTTATGTTGCATATATTTGCATATTTCGATCCATTTTTCTTTCAAAGCATATTTATATTTTATTAGCGCATAATAATGCATATTTGGTGTCTTTATAGGTTTTACTTGACATTTAACATTAAATTATTGTCTATATCAATTACTATTTTAGAAATTTTATCTTTATTGATAAATGTTATCGATTGGAAGTACCTGATGGGCCAAATAGTAATGAATAATAGGTACATATATGAGTACTCTAAATTAACGTGACAGTTTATCGTTGTCCGTAGACCGATTCACGACTTTCGCGAGTGCTTCGTTTCGCGTTGCTTTATGCCTGTATAGTGCGTGGAGTTAGTGTTCGTATTTTATAAACATCAGTCAAGTTTTTTTATAAAATGCCAAAAGAAAAAAGTTCATTAGTCGCGCGAATGCGATCATTTGTTTCTGAATTCGGTGAACAAGTTTTTTCAACCGATGGAAAGATTTTGTTTTGTAAACCATGTGGGATAAAAATCAATTGCGAAAAACGATTTTCTGTAGTGCAACATGTTAGTACATTTAAACACAACTGTTCTGTAAAACGATATTCTGATAAAAAAGAACTATCACAAAAGTTAATCACTCAGTCTGCACCAACTACCAAAAAATCGACATTTAATTTTGATTTATGTAAAGCATTATTGTCGGCTAATATACCATTAAAAAAAATTAATAATGTTGAATTTAAATCATTTTTGGAGAAGTATACCGATGAAGTAATTCCTGACGAATCTACTTTGAGAAAAAATTATTTAAATGATTGCTTTGAAGAAACTCTAACAAAAATAAAATCAACGTTTCAAGACAAAAAAATATGGATATCCATAGACGAAACAACGGACATTGAAGGTCGTTACGTTGCAAATGTGATTATCGGATCTGTTGGCGCTGAAAATTATCAAATATGATAATACGCTAATCTGCTCGACGGCGACATCGTCCCTCCTCCTACCGTGATTTATTGTAATTGTTATTTACCATATGTTTTTTGTTTTGTCTATATGGGATAATTATTGCTAGGTCGTTGGCCTCGCGATTATCAATGTTTTGGTTTTGTCTTTCGTGTTATCTTATTATTGCGGCCAACGCCCTTTTGTTTTTTTTTTGTTACACACACACACGTTTATTTTAATTGTATCGCTCGTTCAAAAACACGTAAATTTGTTGTTGTTCTATCCTAGTCGTTAAATCATTTTTTTTTAGTGTTCCGCTATTGCAGCGTTTTTCTTGTTTTTCGTGTCTTTTTTACAACCTTTGTCGGGTGTACGTATTTATTGGTACACACCAATCATAAATTATTATATGTGTACGTATTTTTGGTACACACCATTTTAAACTTATTCTCATTGCGGTACGTGCGTCACTATTGGTAATCGTTACTGCAACGGCATCATCGTTATTGTTTATAATAAACATCCACTTGTTATTATTCCAACCGTGAGTTATTAATTTCTATTATTGCACTATACTATTGTCATCCGTGGGTGACCTGATCCGGCGGCTTGTACGTACGTTGTGCGCCTCACCGTTATCAAGTGCCACCTACTCCCGCGTAAGTCCGCCAGCACTCGCCGTGGTGTGTGGGAGGCCGCCCAGGTCATCATCGCGATTTCCAGGTCCGCGTAAGTCCGCCAGCAACGATCGTTGTGTGAGAGGCCGCCCAGGTCGTCCAGATCACCGTCGGTCCAGCTCAACCACAGCACAAGACTTCGAATAGTTTAAGTTAAATTTAAGTCCTGTTCCTGTTTGTTGTGAGCTCTGTGGTCATTGCACCAGACCGAATCGACCACAGAGACCCCCCTCCCCATAACTAGCCTGCACCATCCTCACTCCGTCAAGTAGGTCTTTCCTATCCTCGTCGTCGTCGTCGTCGTGCGTAGAATTGCCTACCCACCAATCATCAGGCGAGAGCACTTATAGTTGCCTACCCACCCAAATCTTCGGCGCTAGTGGTGGCATTGGCCCACCACAATCATATATTAGTTCTCGGGCGTTCCCCGAGTGGTCCTTCGGGAATGTGTTACGTCAGGTGTCTTGGCGTTCACATATTTTTGGTCCTTCGGGCCGGATTAACTAACAAACCGCGACATTAGCGTGGTGTCTTAAGTTCTGCTTGAATTTGTCGTTGTAAACAGTGACACAGAAAATTTGTCAATATCTGTGCGTACTGTGGTAGTTGCGTTCAAAATTAATTCATACTCATATTCTAATTACAAACTCCGTAGCTTGTTGTAAAAATGGTCACTCCTCCTTCAGTGACTTATGCAGAGGCAAAAGCACGGGCTGTTCGTGCAATTGCAAAAATTACATCATTTGTCGCTGCAGCCGGTGAATATAAAGCCGATCGTTCTAATGCGGGCAAACATGCTAAAGTCGCTAAGATGTTGTCTGAGTTAAATGACATTCGTCGAATTGCTGAAGACGATTTCCAAGTCATGGAATCGTCCGTTAGTAAACGGTTAGCCCCCATGGAAGTCGTAGATAATAAAGAAAGTCTGAATCTTAGTGCCGAATTTGACAATCTGTATTATGAACTTGCCGCCTTTGCTGATGTATATCACATTTCATTATCTCCTGGCATGGATACATCCTCAGCTCAGTTAACAGGTAACCAAACAACAGGCTCCAGTAATTTGTCACATTACCAATTGCCCAAACGGAGTTTTCCTACGTTTTCTGGAGTGCTTATTGAATGGCAAGGTTTCGAAGATCTTTTTAAATCAATCTTGTCTCACGCCCCTGATCTTCCCGATGTTGAGCGTTTTGAAATTTTAAAGACCTCGCTGCAAGGTGAAGCGCTATCGTTGGTCTCACATCTCCCTTTGACGTCCGCAAACTATAACAAAGCTTGGGAAGTGTTACGTGCTCGTTATGGTAACAAGCGTGATTTGGCTCGGATTCATTTGGACGCCCTCCTAGCACCCCATACAGTCAATTGTAACGACGCGGCTTCCATAAAAACTCTTCTCACGACCATTCTTGAACACACTGCGGCCCTGGATAACTTAGATTTTGTTACTCGCCAATGGAGTCCGATTCTTGTTCATATCTTTGAAAATCATTTAGATTATGATCTTCGCTCTCGTTGGGAAATCACTGTTGGAGATCGCCATCAACCGGCCACGAGTGACTTTGTAGAATTTTTAAGGAGTCATGTTCGTTCAGCAGAAGCACGCGCAGGAAATTATTCAACGACTTTACAATCTGTTACCTCCCAACACAAACAGTCCAAAAAAGTATATACTGCACACTCTCGTCCCACTTATGGACCAAAAGTGTTGACCGCCAGTGCGACGTCATCCACTGAATCAGGTCATCGGGCGCCTGTTACCAGTAACTGCCAACTTTGTAAACAGTCACATTCGATTCGACAATGCCAACTGTTTCTTAGTAAAAGCCCAAACGATCGTTTCCAGCTTGCCAAAACACATCGTCTTTGTATTAATTGTCTCGGCTGTGGACACTCGTCCTCTAATTGCCCTTCAAAATTCAAATGTCAAACGTGCAGTCGTTCACACAATACCCTTTTGCATTTTGAGTCAAGCTCAGCCACGAGTACACCACAAAGGATTTCTATGGTAGTCCAGTCAGGTGATCCTACCAGCACGGTCTCGTTAGTTGTAAAAGATAATCCCCAGAAAGTGGTATTATTATCAACAGTACTTCTGGACATTTGTGGTACCAATGGTCATCGTCATTCGTTTAGAGCCCTATTAGACAGTGGCTCTCAAGCCAGTTTTATCACGGGCAAATCGGCTGACATTCTTATGCTCAATCGCCGACGGTCACCTGTTAGTATAACCACGTTTGCTAACACTACTGCTACTCCTGTTTGTGGATCATCGGTTGTCATTGTGACTCCTCACGGCAAACAAACACCCAGCCTAAGTATTGACGCTTTGATTGTACCACAGATCACAGGCAAAACCCCGCAAATCTCGTTCACACCTGGTCAATGGACACATATTCACCATTTGCCCTTAGCAGATCCGTCATATCACATTCCTGGTGACATAGATTTGCTGTTGGGCGCCGACATTCTACCGTCCATATTATGCGACAATCTCATTTCGGGTAGTGCAGGCGAGCCTACTGCGTTAAAAACAATTTTCGGTTGGGTTTTGTTTGGACCCACCACTTCAGCTCCCCCTGTTTCACTGACCACAATGTGTGTGTCAACTTCCAGCAACTTTGATGCAACCTTAAGAAAGTTTTGGGAGTTGGAAGAGTTACCTGTAGTTCATCACTTAAGTCCCGATGACAAAGTTGCAGAAGATATCTACGTCTCAACCACTACTCGTCTTAGTTCAGGTCGTTTTATGGTTACACTTCCGTTTCGAACACCATCTCCTCTGTTAGGTGATTCTAAGTCTCATGCTCATCAACGTTACAAGGCCCTTGAGATTCGATTAAGTCGACAACCTGATCTTCGACAACAGTACATAGACTTTATGCAGGATTACCTGTCAAGTGGTCACATGGAACTAGTACCAGTATCTGAGCGCGACAATCCACTAAATTACTATATACCACATCATTGTGTCATAAAACCTGACAGCAAGACAACAAAATTGCGTGTTGTATTCAACGCTTCAGCCCGTACTTCAACCGGAGCCTCTCTGAATGAGAGTATGTATACTGGTCCAAAGTTGCAACCAGATATTCAAGTTGTATTGCTCCGCTCTCGTCTCTGGAAGTACCTGTTTATGGCTGACATAAAACAGATGTACCGCCAAATCCTAGTTCAACCTTCAGATCGAGACTATTTAAGAATCCTGTGGAGATTTTCACCCTCGTCTCCAATTGATGAATATCGGCTCTGTACTGTTACGTATGGAACTTCAGCAGCACCTTTTCAAGCTCTGCGAACTATTCGTCACCTTGCTACATTGGACGGTGCAAAATGGCCGATAGCTGCTGATGTATTGCTCAACGACACTTTTGTCGACGACATTTTAACTGGTGCAAATTCAGAAGAAGACGCTCTCAACTGTCAAGACCAATTGATAAACCTGTGTGCCCTCGCTCAATTTGAGCTCCGCAAGTGGGCCAGCAACAATGTATTGTTCGTCAAACGGTCTTCCCTGCTCAAAATCTCTCCGACGGTTAGACCTGTTTCTTGACCCAGTTGGTATTCTCAGAGTGGGCGGTCGGCTTCGCAACGCAGATATTCCATACGTGCACAAACATCCTGCTTTGTTGCCGTCCCGTCATCGTTTAACTGATCTAATAATTGATCACAATCATTGTGTATTAAGCCATCCAGGAGCCATGACCCTCCAATCACTTTTACAACGTGAGTTTTGGATACTGTCAGCGAGGCAGGCGATTCGGTCCCGGCTGCGATTATGTATTCCATGTTTTCGCACTAGACCTCAAACGGTTCAACCAAAAATGGCTGCTCTTCCTAAGTACAGAGTACAACAGATAAAACCGTTTGCTATCTCGGGCGTTGATTATGCTGGCCCGATATCTGTGAAAGGATCACGTGGTCGCCCATCATCCAGGAGCTCAGCCTACATTTGTTTATTCGTCTGTACCGTAACAAAGGCATTGCACATAGAGCTGAGTTCTGACCTGTCAACGGAAACTTTCCTCCTAGCATTCACTCGTTTTACTGCACGTCGTGGACCGATCAAAGAGATTCATAGTGATTGTGGTACTAATTTCGTTGGTGCCGCGAATCTCTTAAACCCGCTACAGAACTTCATAGCCTCAGAAAACTATCAAAACGGTGTACGAAATCATTTGTCCAAGGACCAAATTACTTGGTTTTTCAATCCTCCGTCTTCTCCTCACTTTGGAGGACTTTGGGAGGCTGGAGTAAAGTCGACAAAGTCTTTAATTTCTCGATCCATTGGAATCCATCGACTCACAAGTGAAGAACTGATCACTTTGCTTACCAAAATTGAAGCCACTTTAAATTCACGGCCTTTGTGTGCCCTTAGCAATGATCCGAAAGACCTAGAAGCTTTGACGCCCAATCATTTTTTAACGCTGGAACCATCGACATGTCTTCCGGACCCTTGTTTGGAAAACGTACCACTATCAAAAATGCAGCGTTGGCGCTTAGTGACTGATCTCCACCGGTACTTCTGGACCAGATGGAAAAATGAATATTTATCTACTCTCCAGCTGCGAACAAAATGGTCTGATGATGGAAAGCAGTTAAATGTAGGAGACCTCGTCCTAATAAAGGAACCAACGCATCCTTTGTATTGGAGATATGGACGTATCACTGACCTCCATCCTGGCACAGACGGTGTGTCACGCGTTGCTACTGTCTACACTTCATCTGGATTTCTAACTCGGCCAGCTGTAAAGTTGTGTCCAGTGCCTTCTTGTTGAAGTTCCTTCAAAGTGGGCGGTGATGTTGGCGCTGAAAATTATCAAATATGATAATACGCTAATCTGCTCGACGGCGACATCGTTCCCTCCTCCTACCGTGATTTATTGTAATTGTTATTTACCATATGTTTTTTGTTTTGTCTATATGGGATAATTATTGCTAGGTCGTTGGCCTCGCGATTATCAATGTTTTGGTTTTGTCTTTCGTGTTATCTTATTATTGCGGCCAACGCCCTTTTGTTTTTTTTTTGTTACACACACACACGTTTATTTTAATTGTATCGCTCGTTCTAAAACACGTAAATTTGTTGTTGTTCTATCCTAGTCGTTAAATCATTTTTTTTAGTGTTCCGCTATTGCAGCGTTTTTCTTGTTTTTCGTGTCTTTTTTACAATCTTTGTCGGGTGTACGTATTTATTGGTACACACCAATCATAAATTATTATATGTGTACGTACTTTTGGTACACACCATTTTAAACTTATTCTCATTGCGGTACGTGCGTCACTATTGGCAATCGTTACTGCAACGGCATCATCGTTATTGTTTATAATAAACATCCACTTGTTATTATTCCAACCGTGAGTTATTAATTTCTATTATTGCACTATACTATTGTCATCCGTGGGTGACCTGATCCGGCGGCTTGTACGTACGTTGTGCGCCTCACCGTTGTCAAGTGCCACCTACTCACGCGTAAGTCCGCCAGCACTCGCCGTGGTGTGTGGGAGGCCGCCCAGGTCATCATCGCGATTTCCAGGTCCGCGTAAGTCCGCCAGCAACGATCGTTGTGTGAGAGGCCGCCCAGGTCGTCCAGATCACCGTCGGTCCAGCTCAACCACAGCACAAGACTTCGAATAGTTTAAGTTAATTTTAAGTCCTGTTCCTGTTTGTTGTGAGCTCTGTGGTCATTGCACCAGACCGAATCGACCACAGAGACCCCCCTCCCCATAACTAGCCTGCACCATCCTCACTCCGTCAAGTAGGTCTTTCCTATCCTCGTCGTCGTCGTCGTCGTGCGTAGAATTGCCTACCCACCAATCATCAGGCGAGAGCACTTATAGTTGCCTACCCACCCAAATCTTCGGCGCTAGTGGTGGCATTGGCCCACCACAATCATATATTAGTTCTCGGGCGTTCCCCGAGTGGTCCTTCGGGAATGTGTTACGTCAGGTGTCTTGGCGTTCACATCGTGTATGTTAATTATTCCTCTTTGACTCAAGTCTTTCATCGCGTGTACATATTATATCAAATAAATAAATTGCCTTTTTATCTTATTTATAAATCCAATATCCGCTCGGAAGGATATTGAATACAATACAGGTTGTGCGTAAAAAACACACATTATACTTTGTATACTTATAGCTACGTATAGTTAATACAAAGATCAAAACAAAAATTCCTTTACGTATAACTCAGTAAAAAAAAAAAAATTGTAGAAAATTAGAAAATAAAAATAAAACGAATCTATAATAATATTATGTATGCGATACATGACGTTATTTCCGCCATATATCTACGTAATAATATTTTCATCCAAAGTGAAAATGGTTTGTTTTCATAACACCCTCTCGTTACGTGTATAATATTAAACGCATTGAGCTGTGTACAAGCCGCATCAAATCATAGAACAATTCGTTAATAAATTTATTTTAATCAATCATCTATAATAATTGGGTAAAATATGAACATAATAATTTGCTATATTACCGTGAAACCCGATGAAAACCCCATATTATTCCTGTTCAATATTAAAGTAATAGCTTTTTAATTAATTGCACATTTTATTCAATGTCGTCACATTTATGTTAAAAGTGTCTTTCTTATTGCTTTTACGTAGGTATACTTTATCGAATAATCAATTCGTAACCACAAAACGAAAACGATTTAGTAATAATACTGTACTACAGTAAACATTTATAGATAATAATAATAGTTTCAATGTTATTTTTTTAGGTACCTACCTATGTAAATTGTATAAAAATGTAAATAAACTATTTTTATTTTTAGCTCCTTATGTGTACAATACATAATATATATATATATGTAGAATAATACTATACAATATTACTATACAATAGGTACTATACATTATTATTATTATCTCATTCTTAATCCTATATTATTATCTATGAAAAAATATTGTGTATATTTTTTTTAAACTGACTAGGGACCCTTCCCGCTTAAAATATTTTGACTTGTTTTGAATTTTTTACGGAGATATTCAGTTTCCAATATTTTTAGTTTTATTTTCTACGAATGTCATTTACATTTTATTTGTTGGGTAAAAAAGCTTGAAAATTTGATAGAAGGATTCTAATTTATCATTACAATGACTTTTAAAAATAATATTAAAAATCCGTAGTCACATTTTTTTTATAAGCATTTAAAGTTCAAATTTAGCAAAATACATAAAAATCACGAAAATTTGCAAAAATTTTGAGTTAGAAATTCATAAAAATGTTCTTTTTAAATCTAAGATTTGAAAATGTAATACAAAATTCGTCATATAATTGTCTATTTTTATCAAAAAAAAAATTCTACAAGAAAGTCAAATTAAGTTTTTATGTGCATTTGAAGTTCAAACTTTTACAACATTGGAAATTCACTCGATTTCTCATGTAGCGATTTTTTTGTTCTGCTGTAATTCAAAAACGAATAACTGAAGATACTTGCAATTTATTTGATATGTTTATTTTATTAATTCCTGTATTTGATAACATTTTCAAAATATTTTGACTCGTTTTGAGCTATTTACGGACATATTATTTTTACAGTTTTTTTAGTTTTTTTTTTTATAAATGTCAATAAAATGTTATTCGTTGGGTTATAATAAACTTGAAAATGTAATACAAGGCTCCTAAGATATTGTTACAATAAAAGTTGAAAAATATAAAAATACATGGGAACAAATTTTTTTATAATAGCATTTAAAGTTCGACTTTTGACAATATTTAACATCATATATTAAATTAAAAAATGGTTTGTAGTTGAAAATTGATAAAATGTTCAACTTCTGTAGCTAAAGATTGAAAATTTAAAACAAGGTTCCACGTAAGTAGGTTATTCTGTATCTAAAAAATCTCAAAAAATATATAAACACACCGTCGCAGCTCAGAATCGCTTTTCGTACATTATTCAGACACCCACTTGTAACCTACTGTACAGCAGACTTGCTTCACATTTTTTAATTACTTTTTTGCTCCATTCTTGGTTTTGTCAAAAATGTTGACCTCCAGCGAATGTTTTTCGTATTGCATAAATTACTAGCACAACACCCAATATGCATTAGATTAAATAATTCAAAATTCGCTCGCTTTGTTCAATCGTTTTGCGTTACAACGATGGAAGTTCACCACCAGGATCGTGTGCATTAGCAGCCACTTTTCGTTCCTCCGACTCACGAGCAAATCGTGATCGTGAACAACGGCTATAGAGACGCCGCTGGGCCTGTGGCCGCCCACTGCCCATAGACGCTCACATAAATGAAACCATAAAAAAAAAAAACCATTATTTTCAGGCCGGGAAAGTAAACGCTGGGACACAGTTTCGGGGCAAAATTACCAGGATCGCATGGCTACTCTACTTCAGGAGGATTCGGCGGCGGCGTTGGGGTCGGTGGTTGCGACTTCGAAGGCGGCAGTAAAGCTCGTTCAACAGCCATCACGATCACGGCGTAGGACCCTGTTACATGTATTCTCATCGTTCGCTATGACGTCACAATAAAATATTTCTACAACGTTTCTACAATGTTTCCACGATGTTAAAACGTCACAAACACCACTGGGTAAAAGACAAACCGTTACGCGACATTCTCAGCAATTTGTATTATTCAAATCACTTCTTTGCGATCATAAAGTACATTAAATAATAAATAATTCGATTAGCATACTATTATATTAAATAGATGGCTGCACATTACAGACGTGTACTTGACATTTGTCGTGTCACTGTGATATATGTATTAAATATGAATTCAATGTATACGAAAAACGATACTGAGTGACGATGGTATATATTAATAAGTATATTTTATATTGTTATTAAAGTAGGTAGGTAATTTATTTTACTATTAGTTGAATTCATTTTTGCCCAATATATTTTAGGTATTTGAAAATGTCATTGTGTGTATAAAATATAACAATATATTAAAAGTATTTAAAAAATTTCAAGTCCCCACGAATGATATTTTTAAATTACGACTAAATAATCAAAATCGTACTTCCTCGGTTAAATATCTCATTTCAAAAAAATTTGAACTTAAAATATCTGTAAAAACTGTTTTTGTATATTTGTTATATTTTATGGTTACAGTATAAAATCCTTGTATAGAAAATAATTAATAATACATTTGTGAAAATTTCAAGTATCTACGTATTAAGGTACGTACTTTGTTCGTTTTTTAATAGCAACAAATATGAAAAATTAATTTGGTTGAAAAGGTGAAATAGTTAATTTACGGATGAGTAATATCCAGTGTCAAGAAAAATTAACTTTAAACGCTAAAAAATAATGTATGTGACTTTCATTTTTTAGTATTAAAATATATAATACCTAGGTACATCAATATCTGCAAGTCCATTGTCCTCATGTACCATTACCTAAATTTTTATATTTTTGAAAATTGCTGTCTAAATTCCTGATACCCACAAAATATAATATTACGTTTCCGTATTAGTTGGTAGGTAAGTAGGTATTCATTGCATACTGGTTTTCCTATATTTTTATCTTATCGATTTTGTCTAACATTATCGTCAATACTACAATACTAACACGAACTGATAGACTGACGACTGTACTTCGAAGCGTACATTCGGCAATAGTAAACGACCAACGTAGTATAAAAACGTGTACATCATTTTATGTAACATTGTTTGTGTTTGTTATTTTACAATGCCAAAGTGTCTAAGTTTTATTTATGTTATCCGATGCAGCCCCATAGGTATATGGTTAATGCTGCTAACAATTTAAAACCATTTTATTTCAATCTTATTCATGTGACTTGTGCTGCTCATGGGATTCATCGGATCGCAGAAAAATTATGGATATTTTTCATGAAATAAACAATTTAATTAACAACGGAAAAAAGATATTTTTGAAAGCTCCTTATAGAATTCAATTAGGTATATCATGAAATGTTACCTAATAAACCATTACCAACTCAACCTATAATAACACGATGGGGTGATTGGTTAGAATCGGCAATATTTTATGCAGATAATTTTGAAAATTTTAAAAATGTAATTTAAAACCTACAAGAAGATGGTGTCAAAAGCATTCAAAACTGTAAACAAATTCTAACTAAATCAAATCTAATTAACGATTTAACTTATATTAAAACAAATTTTTCGATTATTGTTGAAAGCATTAAAAAGCTTGAGACTTCAGGTTTGTTACTCGTAGATTCTTTACACAATTTTGAACAAGTTATAAATTCTATTATTAATCTTGCTGAAAATGATAATAGCGTATTAATAAAAAAAAAATGTTCCGAAATTATTAATAAAAATAAAGGCTTGCTAATTTTAAAAGAAATTGCTAAAATACACCTAGGTGAGACTGTTGACTTAAAGAATTCCTCCATCAAACATTTTTCCCCGGAAATGTTGTCGAGTTTTAAATAGGCGCCCATAACGAGACTTGATGTGGAACGAAGTTTTTCTGCATACAAACGTATCATCATAAACCACCGTCATAATTTAACCGAGGTCAATATGGAATATATTATTATTGTTAGTTATTGTTTTTCCAATATCGAATAAAATATTGTATAATTTTAATTCAATTTTATCATCATTAAACAATATAATATTGTAGTTTTTTTTTTTCATAATTTATGTTTTGATTTTATATCTTTACAATAAATAAATAGCTGTAATAATCAAAAATTATTTCACATGTTTTGCATTTTTTACTTGCATACTTTGATTTTTTTTAGTGCATGTTTGCATGCATATTTTACAATTTAAAATGCATATAAATCCGGTCTTTATTTATAATATATATTTAATTAAAGCTAAATTTGGCATAAGAAAATAAATAATGACGATTATTGATATAGTGTTGTATGAACCGTTTAGTACCTATAACAATATGTAGTAATAAGAAATGTTAGTATACGGAAAAACTAGGTTAAGACAATAATAATGTAATATAATAACAATTAAGTATAATTTAATCATAGGACGATCGATATTATTCGATAGTTATTCGGTTTTAAGTTTAAGATATAGGGAACATGTAAGAACAGAAAAGGGGTCAGTGGGTGGGGATCGTGTGGCTCGATCGTCACTGGACGTCGAAGTTTTAATAAAAGTGCTTATTATAATTTATTTGTTCGTTTATTTGTGTACGTCTGTGATCGGCGTATACGACAAAGTGGCGCCAAACTCGTGGCTCGTTACTTTACGACTCTTGTGCATAGACTGGTTTTTGAGCTTATGCGTGTTTTGGTACCTCAACCTTAGCACTACTGTGTTGTTTTTTTGTGCGTGTTTATTTGGGTATATTAACCCTTGGTACAATTTTCGTGGATATGAATTTTTGTATTTGTATGTGAGCGTGAAGACGGTATTTTGCGTTTCCATGTATGTGTATGATATACATGATAGGCACTTTGGAATCCAAAATTTGGATTTACCATTACGTGGATATTGAGTATGAGATATGTGAATACGATATTTCGACTTGACATGATATATTTACATAATATTTTGACTAGGCGTTTCACATGCGGAAGTATATTGTACCTATATCTATATTTTGAGTTTACTTTTGTATGTCTTATATTTTGGAATTAGGTACATAATATGTATCGATGTATGAATAATGTAAATAATGTGAATACGATAATATGATGTGTGTGTATATACACGGTTTATTTTTTGTGTGGTTATTATTATTAACATGTGTGTAATACTGTAGTATGTGAATACGAGGATTGACTTAGCGTGTGTGTGCAGACATGTGCATTCGACTATTTTAGTAAGCAGGTACTTCAAATTTCAATGGATATACCATATACTGCATTACTGTGTACTTTGAGATTAGGTACCTACCTCATGAGGAGGTACAACATTAATGTACACATGTGTATGTGACTTAACTTTAAAGGTTCGTATTTAATATTTATTTATTTTTAATTTTTATTTCTTTATAAAATATTATTTTTAGTTTTATCATGTTTATAAAAAAAAGTAATCTGAAATATTTAACACAACATTTTGAATTTAAATTTAAATTTCACATTAGTAATATCATTAAGAGAAAAACTTTCAAATTATATATTAACTACCTATAGGTACAAAACAGTTACATATTACCTATTTAAAAATAATATAGAGTAAGATACATGTACCTATAGGTACACATAAAATATAAGTAATGAATATAAATATAGATTAAAATAAATTATTAAATACATATAGACGGATCTTCAAAACGAAGAATGAAATATATCTTAATTACTTAAAGAATTTCTTAAAAATATTAAAATTTGGGGAAAATAACATATACTTGCAAAATCACTATGCAAGATATAAGTTGAAATCTAGAGTTGCTAGAGTTATTTTTGTAGCTTATTCGTTTAATTAATAACAATCAATAATATTATTTAATAATGTGTACAAAATGTTTAGTTAATAGTTTAAATTTTAAATTTTTCTCAGCCATTAGCTAGGAAAAAATGTATAATGTTGTAATATCAACGAGGAGCAATTTTTATTTTGCAATGAAAAAAAAAAAAAATCTTAGAAAATTGTTCTGTACATGAGAGATATTTTGATTTTGAACTATAATAGTCAGTGTACTATATTAGATTTGCATATACTAATCGAGAGCATGCCAAGGAAAAATACAATGTTTTAGGACCATTTGACATTTTATAATATAAATAGTATTGTATTGCATTTTAATAATATCATATTATATTCATTTAACAAATTAAAAATATTGCTCAAAAATTGTCTTAAACATATTATTAAAAAAAAAAAAAAGTGTGAATAAAAATGTTATCTTATATTGATATATTTAATCATTTTAATGCATAAAAATATACCTTTTTATCTTAAATTCAATAATATAATAACTATATTTATTTTTTTTTCTGTCCATACAAATTATTAGATTTTTAGAAATGTATAAGTTATATTAAGCTCATAAAAATACCGAAATATTTTATCTAATGGAACTTTTAACATACCTATATTATAATTAACTACATAGTACATACGTACCTATCAATATTGTGAAATTATATCTCAACTATACTTATTTGTTGACCTAATAATCAAAACTGCATACTATTAATTTTTCTATGATGCAACATTGTATTTATTTTTTTTTTTAATCTCTATCAACATGATGTTTTAACCGGTAATATAACAAACAAAGTAATTTAGCTTATAAACATAAGATAAGCAACACCATTTTGCAATGTTAAAATTTGAATAAATTATTTGTGTAAAAAATATTATCAAGATAATATATGTAATAAATTTTGCTTATATACTATCAAAATTTTGTAAAAAAAAATAGAATCAAATGTAAGTTAATAACACGTTACACGTATAATAATAAGAAATGTAATGAACCTAATAGTAGTAGGTATAGTAGATTCATACACAACTTGTATCAACTAAATACATGTCTTATAACAACATTTCAGTAAACCGTTTTAACCTCAAATATAGTCTATGGTTTATAAATACACCGGACCACGTTCTTATTAATAAAAAAATTTTTTTTAACTGTAATAAGGTTTTTTTTTTTGTTTGATGTTTCAATTATCATTATGTACACTTTGTATATTATTCAACTATTGCACAATACTACGTTTCACCATCCACAACAGCTTCCAGGACCGCGACAACAACTTCCTAGGGAAGCGGAACCATGCATCCTCAATTATTAGGTATAGATAACAATAGTAAAAATATACTACAATTCAAATAATAATTTATAAACATTATACATATTACATGTAACTAGGTAAAGACAACAATAATGTAATATAATAACAATTAAGTATAATTTAATCATAGGACAATCGATATTATTCGATAGATATTCGGTTTTAAGTTTAAGATATAAGGAACATGTAAGAACAGAAAAGGGGTCAGTGCCCAGTGGGTGGTGATCGTGTGGCTCGATAGTCACTGGACTTCGAAGTTTTAATAAAAGTACTTATTATAATTCATTTGTTCGTTTATTTGTGTACGTCTGTGATCGGCGTATACGACAATAATTTGTATAGTTTGCCATCGACTATATTTAGTGATAGTTAATAGAATTTTAAAAAAAAACCTAGGCTAACCTAACCTAACTTTACTATAATTACATAATTTCTCAGAAATACGTTGTTTTATTTTCGTAAATATACCTGGTACTAGTTCTAAACCAGTAAAATCGGATTAATAAATATTTTTTTATACCAGTGTATAAATGTATTAGAAGCTATTTCACAAACTGACTTGCAATATACATGGGATCAACATAAACCAGCATTGTAACTTTATGCTCCTAAACCTTTTAAAAAACTCATATATTTTAATACAAATACTCCATAATATAATAAAATTATTATTTTCAAGTTTTTTGACCGACCATAAAATATTTTATCAACAATCATTTAAAAAAAACCAATAAGAATTTAAAATTTCTTACACCAAAAAATCGCTCTAGAGTGACTTTCTAGAGCGATTTTTTGGGGAATAGCCATTTTTAATATCAACATTCAGTAAAAATTGATTATAAATACAGTAATTTTTAAAAGAGTATCTTCAAAAACCAAAACGGATATTGCGTAAGAATTTTCGTTTTTCTTCTTTTTTTATTTTATCTTTTTAGGCGCTTTTGAAAACTATTAGATTTTCAAATTTTGTCAGTCACAATGAACCAACTAGATTCACTTTCCCACTGAAAAAGATACTGAAATTGAATATAGTAGATTTATTTCGATTACATATTGTGTATACAGACACAAAAACAATAAATGATCTGACCTCCACATGCCTCCCCTTGTATACGCCCCCGAACGCAGCACATTGCACACAAAATTATAAATGTGAATTTTATTGAAACACTGAAACTTATTTTGGTAGTTCCAACAATATATGTTTTTGAGTGACATTACCGTATGAACACTTATCATACAAATTGAAAAGAAGAAGTTTATCTAGGCCTGTACCCATATGAGTAGAATTTTGATGTTTTATTTTAAACTAATATCAAATCAATCATCTCGTCCTTATATACTCGTATATAATATGATATTTTACGTCTACGCACGATGTACATAAAACGAAGATTAAATAAAATAAATGAAAAACACACACATCATTGTAAATTTGATACATTCATCGCTCCTCTCAGAATTGTATAGCGAAGTATATTAATTCGTCGACGAAGTGATGGCTCCGCAAAAATGATAATAATATATAAAATGATAATTTTCCACGTAATATCACAGAATATACGTCTATATAATATAGAGAATCGGACGAGTGTTTTGTTTAAATATAAAATCTTATATTTGGACATCGTGTTTACACTGTCTTATAGGGCGTAAAATATAATATTATAAGTATACCAACATGTGCCTCGACATTGATATTTTCAATATTTGTTCGTCACAGCAGTGTCTACACTTTGTTGTAGGTGTATTTGCTATGCGTGTTGAAAATATGCTTTTCTCAGCTGTATACATAATATTAATAATAATAATAATAATAATAATAACAATAATTAGTGTTATTGTGACTTGGGGCGGTGGAAGTAGATAAGAAAACCTCAGCTGGGGTAGAAAAATGTGAAAATATTTTACGAGGTAAATAAATAATACACTTTCGTCTACGAACGATAAAAATAATATTACTCTGCAGCAATAATTCATGTTTGTATAACGATATCATAGGTACTATCTCTTGAGTAGGTATGCGTACGTGATAAATAGTATATTAATATACTAATATGTATTATACTAATATGTATATTGTATATTACGTACTTCATATGGCAGCTTTATCGTTTTTACAGTAAATATAATAACAAAATTATGATTTATGACCGTCATATTTTCTGCGGTGTCGGCGGCGGCGACAAAGTGAATGCGTTCGCTTCGTATAGTGTGGCATGACAGCGATCACCACCTGCGGCCACCCCAACCGACAACAATACAATATCATTATGTACCCTTTAATCTTTATTATATGCTGCACAACACACCTGTCCTGCCTTCTCAGTGATTTACAATTCGACCATTGTTCGACGGCGGGTTATGATTTATTATACGCGGTAATTGGTCATTGGAGGTCGCCATCTCGATAATAATAATAATTGGGAATGGACGGTCTTACCTGTTGTACAAACATATATAATAAATAATAATAATAATAATATACCAAAAGAGAAAGAGGTGTACTAATAATTAAATAAATATTTTATACGTAAACCTACACCTGTGCTAGATTACGTGCACGGCCACGGCGGCGTTGCGAGATGTATTGATCGGTTAGGCCCCAAGTCAATACTGTAATGATATTATCATTTTTGGAAAGGGTGCTTGGAATTTTGTTTCGAACGGTGTATTGTTAAGACAGGACAATGTAGGACTGCTGTCCAAATTACAATTATTATTTTCAAAGTATCCAAAATACATATAATTATTTACAAAATATACGATATGTTACAAAATCTATTATTTTTGTGTTTTCAATCTTGAATAATTTATTTTGTAATTCTGATATAGAGAACAAATAAAAGCAATAATATTATACTGTCAAAGTTCTCCTTTTTATTTATTGAAAATGTCGTTTGTTAATCATAACTCACGTCCTCTTACGGTTTTGGGCGTTATCCGTTTAATGAATAAACAAACAATGTAGGACGTACTCCAATGATATTATTATTATTTATTACTTAATAATTCGTTTTTTACGACTTATTATAGTAAATTACTCATGAATCATGACGTTTAAAAGAAGTTAAAAGAAGGATGAAGGTAAAAAAATAATATAGTAATAATATATTACTGACATTAGAAAATAAATAAAATAATACCAACACAGGAAAGTATTTCTAAAATACAACAGATTCTTTTGAACAGAAATAAAAAGTCAGCTTTGTTACTTCATAGGTATGTTATTTAGTTGTCTTGAATATTTTTATTAATTTTTATTCATCCAGATACACATGAGTTAAAATAATTTTAATTTGGCATGAAATCAATGTAATTAAGTATTTGCATAAATTATTTTTATTAAAATTCATGATAATTAGGTTGCTAGTTCTATTCAACTGCTACTTCATTATCCTTATAAATTTAATATTTATATATGCAATCATTTTTGTTTTTAGTGTTGGAAGGCATTCAATTGATATTGATTTCAATTGATAATCAGAAAAAAAAATGAATAATGTTATTACATCAGACTTCTGAAAAAGTTTATGTTTAATACTAAATCATTCAGATTATGATAAATCAAAATTATATTTTTTATATAAATATGCGGATATCTCTTCCATTTTTTTTTATTTCTTATTTTCACGCCACTTAAATAGTGTAATAACACTCCCTTTGTCTCAATTGACAGCTGTCTATGTTTGCACGATATATTGTTATTGAGGCTTCACTCCAAGACTTTAGACTTTTTCAAATAATTTTCATTAGAAAACTAGATTATCAATACAAGGGGCAAAAGATTGACGTTTTTAGGTGAAATAGATAAGTAAACAAAATAAATAATATTTGTAAAACGCGTGACGGCAACAACGCATTGTTGACTTGCTATTTTTTACACTATTCAATAGATATACACACAATAACATATTTAGATTTAACGTAAGTATACGTAAACACGCACATATTTTTCTAAAATTCCCTATATTACTTAAAACTGGTCGGTATTGAATTCAGAGGTTTGATACTTTGATAGGATAATTGATATCATAAGGTCAAATAGGTTTTTATACCTAGGTACCTATAATGTTAAATAGTCTATCATATAAAATAACAAAATATATGAAATATTATGTGCAGGTTATTTCGTAATACCTAGCTATATTTGATAATACCTACTTTACAAATTATTAGATACATATACCTGCTAATACTTCTTTACAAATGATTATTTATGCATCACTATTATTTGATGCTATTATATTAACATATAAATTCAATAGTGTTGTTCAATTTGATTTTAATATATAAATGTATATTTTTGAAGGCCATTCGCTCATTCTCCGATTTAATCAGGGATAAAAATGACTTCATATCTTTTTTACCAAACACACTTTTTTAAATAAAACGTTTTACCAAAATATGTGATTTTGAGTGCTCATTTTAAAAGGGTTTGAAAACATTTGCTGAAATTTACCATTTAAAAGTCATTGTAAGTATTGATTGTAAATATTACAATATACGATTACGGCCAGCTTAAGAGAACGTCACACCCGCATTACAAACCATAAATGTTCATATTTTACAAAAAATTACGACGTTTGCTGTTGGCGGATAACGAAGGAAATGTCATAAGTTTTTATAAGAGAGTAAATTAGTTTTATTTTTAACTACAATATAGTCAATCGTAATAAATAAAACGTTTGAAACCATATTATTATGTTTAATCATTGTTTGATTATCCGCACCCCCTTCATCACAATTAATGCGAATAATCGACGTTCCAATGTACCTAGTAATAAATTCCTCTCAAATATAGTCTTTGATATTTAATATGTACATATATATAGAAATAAGTGAAATAATACACAACTATAACAAAAATAATATAATACAATGAGCCAATAAGGAAAAAAAATCTGATAATACCTATATATAAAATTATAAATATTATACAATTAGTATAATAATATAATATGGTACATTTGTAATTAATAATAAGTGGTTCATACACTTTTAACACATTTGCCATTTTCACTGATAATTTACATCAAATTGATACACTCTAAAAACAAGTACAACAATTTAAAATCACTTGGTGATAATTTGTAAAAATAAAATGGTAGAACGAGAACACGTGTGTTGGAAATCAACTAACGATATATAGGTACTCGAATATTTACGTCTACGTCTTATAAACGTTATCATAGTCCGACTCACGACTGTTTTGAATTATCTATATCATCATTACACAAAAGAGAATATTTTCTTTAATGTTTAGTCGTACCTACTTATAGGTATAATAATCGTATCAAATATCAATGCTCAAAAGTCTTGTATTATAAACTTATTTTATATTTTGATACGTGGTGTTTTACTCTCAGTTTTTATTTCATTATTGTGTGGCCCCTAATTTACAAACTAGAATATAATATATAATATATATTATAGATACATATATATTTGTCAAAATCTTTATTTATTGTTATACTGATATGGGTAGTATTATAAAGTTATT
This sequence comes from Nasonovia ribisnigri, assembly GCA_027563435.1. Lineage (NCBI taxonomy): Eukaryota > Metazoa > Arthropoda > Insecta > Hemiptera > Aphididae > Nasonovia > Nasonovia ribisnigri. The sequence continues at coordinate 89,969 of JANEHU010000869.1, read as the reverse complement.
ATTTTTTAATTATTATAGTTTCAGGCTGCGCGCTTGAGCTAGTATGATTATATCAAACACACTAAACACCCAAATACAGTTTAAAAATAAATATTAGACCGTATATCGTTCTTCAGGGCGTGGGGTGCGAGGGAATTGGAAAATTAGGGGGGGGGTTATTATTTATTAATGACAATCGTTAATATGCTATTTAATACAGCTATAAGATGCATGATGCAAGTAATCTTAGCGACCATTGAATTAGCTCCCAATTTTGGGTAATTATGAAATCGACCCTTGAATTTGCCTCGAAAAATATATATATTTGAATTGGCTACCTAAAATGTAAAATATGTTTATTTTAAGTAGCTTTTAGTGTTTATAGTTTAAAGGGGAACATTTAGTCAATTCATCATATTGCTGTCACCGTCGTTGTGTTCATCAAAAATAATTATTAGTGTAAATGTGGATTCCTTATCGCCCGTCTGCCAGCGGACGAGGAGACTACATTAATATATGAACACTATAATTCATCGTAGAAAAGCACGAAAATATTCTTTTATAAAAAATTTCAAGTCGTCACCTTCTATTCTATGTTTTGTAGGAGATGGAGTTCCGATATTTTTAAAAGTTTATGTATTACGGTTCCAAACGAATAAATTTAATTTTTAAAAATGATTGAATATTTTTTTTTCATCGTCCCCCTAACCTAGAGACTCACACCTAGCCACTGGAAACATAGGTAAGTACTACATCATATGGTCTAGAGACCAACTGTCTCGAGAGAAAGACTGCCATCACTCCACCTGGGCTGGCAGAAACCTACGGGTGCCCAATTATAAATTCTGCCAAATAATCGTCGGAACCATGCCTTCTGGACTCTACTCCCGAACTCTACGCCATACGAAAATAAATAGTATGGTTTCTGTTTAAAATATAAGGCTTACCTAGGTCACCAATATAATTTTTTTTAATTTTTATATTTAACCATGCGTTAAACAAAGTTACTGACATATCTATCTATTTTGTCATAGCATACAGTAATAGACTCTAACTAATAGACTAGAGAGGTCAAATATCTTTCCATAATATATATAAATATAAGTATAATATTACAACGAGTTGATGCGCAGATGGTTTTTATTTTCTTTTGTGTAAAAATATATTATAAAAGATTTGATACGATGTGTTACGTTAAGATGTTTGTAGGCATTGGTCGCTGGCCTTAGTCACTGGTAAACTTGTAATCGTCGTGAATAATGATCAATGATAAAACAACTTTTGAACATCAATATGACATTTATAGTTATATGGAAATTATTGTATCATATTTATTTGAATCTATACATATTATTTTATAATAGGTTTATCTTTTTTTTATATTTACAATATACCTACTTTAATATAAAATATTTTATGTTATAAAAATATATAAATATTCCAAAACTCAATGTGTCCTACAAAAATCACAATTCACTTTTGGGTCGCAACAGTTTGGTAACCTCTGCAGTCTTTAGAATGTCGTGATATTATATTCCACGGGTAAGAGTCAACTATACTGTTTTTAGAGTGTCGCTCTACCATTCCATGACCTGGTGATTTCTCATAAAAATATATTGAAATTTAATAAGGTTGATATGACAAGACTTTATACTTTATAGTAGTGGTTTTGAGTTCAACATGGTATCACGAGTAACTTGAGGAATAAAAACCTACTTATTAAAATACTCTCTGAGATAAAGTGTTATTGAATTTACTATGATTCAAACAATTTATTTTATTTTGTATCTAGTATTAGTAGCACAAGTGTCACATATTTAGTCTTATACATTCCTCATTAACTAGTCGTAAAATCACAAAGATTTTAAAACAAATTAGTAGTTGAAAATGTATTAAATGTTAAATTTGTATTGCAGTCGGTTTTAATTGTAATACAAAGTTTCTCATAAGTAGTTCATTATGATTTATGCAACAATTTCAAGAATATATTATACCCACTTTTTTATAGACATTTTATATTCGATTATGGACAAAACTAGATATTTAAGCAAACAAAATTGATTTTAGTTAGGTAGGTACCTATTTTTTTGTAATCTATAATTAATATTCGTAATACTTAAAACTTTTGATTATATTATTATATTTTAAACACAAAATTTTATTTTTTCAGAAAATAATTCAACATATCTATAATTGTGCTTATAGAAATATAAATATATCATATTATCATATACTTTGTAAAGTAGGTTGAGTTTAACTAAAAACTTGAGAAATAATCTTAAGTTATTTGTAGGCATCTGATTTTATTTTATGTTTTTTACAAAAAAAAAACTGAATACTTTTTTCCGTCAAAATACTTGAACATCTAATAAAAACTAATACAGTTCGTCATAAGTTTTTAAAGTCAGTTAACTATATCATAAAATATTTATGTTCAGTTTTTATATGAGTAATGTTTGAAGTTTGAATTTTCAAAAAATAACTGTAAAATGTGTAATTACTTTGTAGTTGAAAATTAATAGAATTTTAAAATTAAATATTTAATGAGTATTTAATTCATGCATTCTCAAGTTGTTCTATAACTACCTATCGAGGCACTCCCTTTTCTAACTACCCTGTCTAGTTGTCCTTACCTAGCGACGTATATACAATTATTTATTAATTTCTATATAATATAATGACATTTAATAAATTATTCGATAAATTATATATATGTGTGTGTGTGTATATAATGTTTATAGTTTATCAGTACGTCAGTATACTAATTTAAGAAGTTAATAACTCTGCAAGTCTAATTAAAAATTAATTTTGGTAAATTATTTTAATAATATAAAATGGAATAAATAATATTGGCCGTCCAGCTTTTTTTTTAATCGTATAAAGGTGCCAGCGACCTGATGAGATGATTTTCAAGCGTCCAGCGGCACCGGCAACGACTGCCGAGCCCAACATCGTTTGGTGAATACTATTACGACCTTAGAACCGTGGAAACTGAAAACTGTCAACTGTCAACTCCGTCACAAGTAATTTTTTTAGTGTAAATTCTGCCAGAAAAAAAGGCCATGTAAAATTGGGTTCGTGTAGACTCCGCCAGTGAAAAAAATCAGGTAAATTTGAATTCATGTAAACGCCGCCCCCGTGATCGATTTTTCCACAACGCCAATGACAACCTAAAAAATATTAATAATATGTTATTTTCTATAATATTATGTGTAAGTATATTGAACAATATAACAAACAACAAATTGATATACATGAATTATGTTTTACAAACGGATTACATTTATTTATTTATTTATAGTAAGACATGAGCCAGTATAGGTACCTATATGCTCTTAATTAAGATTTATAACCAGTAATGTCTAAACAATAATACAAATTAGACGAGAAAAAATATTTAACATAAATATTAAGACATATATTTATACTATAAAATATTACTGAATATAAAACAAGTATTCCTATCAAAATTTTAAAAGTAACAAATTATTTAAACGGGCCCTTTCAATAGGTAGCCCATGTCCAACAGTCCCCTCCTTATGTGCGCCCTGTAGTATAAGCCTATTTTTTTTAATGTTGATACTGCAGTAGCATTTTTTTAAAAAACTTACTCGTAGGTAACCTATTTAAATTTTAAAATAAATAATATTATGTAATTCATGAAACAAAATAGCAATCCTTCCGATTCGGGATATAATTATATAGGTAGTAGTTATAAAGTTATATTGTTTTTTTTTTTAATTTTTCCAATAAATAAGTTTTTATTTATTTTGAAACTTGTTTACATTGTTAGTATATAAATACGGTGGTAAGTAGCTGTTTTTATTCTCATCAGTCGTGGAATTTCGTTTTCAAAATATGGCCGGACTGTCGATCGATCGTAGCGTCCATCGACGCGACGAAGCTCGACGAGCGAGTCTTTCGTTCCGCCCTTCAGTCGATGTTTGTGTATCGTTAGCGGAGCACCGCGGTGTATCGTAACCGAATAGTTTGTTTGCAGAGAACACAAGTTATGGAGACCGGAATACTACAGGTATCGTATACATTCTGAAACCGAGTGATCCTTATTTACAATCAAAGATGCGATTATAAGTAATGCTATTGTTGATCTCTAGTTAAATTTTCAATAAATTTTTTTTTTTATATTATATTGTTACACTTCTCGACGTATTGACGTCGATATACCGGGTGTAATGCATTTTTACCAATAAAACAAAATCATTTAAGATAAATTGATGAAAATTGTACTAGACAAGATTTGGAAAATTAGCTCATTATGCTGAAGGTTATTACATATAGAATCAAATTTTTTTTTTCAGAGGGAAATTTACTGAAAATTCCTTACCAAATAATTTTGAAGGACCGAGACAGTCAAGTAAGAAAATTTAACTTACCACAACTAATGAAAATATGCTTAGGATCCAAACTGATTAATTTGGAGCGTCGTTTCTGTAAATATTTTGTCTTTTGTCAAAAATCAATATTGTTTGGATAAATGATAAGTTAATCAAGTTGATTCACAGTCAATATATATTTTAGAATTATTTTCTTAGCTTGATAATTCCTATTCTTGTATTCTGTTTGTCACAACTATTTTTGTTATTGCTACCTATAATTTATTTTACTTATAAAAATTTATATCATTGAATTTAAATGTTAATTTTAATTTTATATACGCATGCTGTAAATTACTGTTTGTAATGTACAGTATTTCTGTTATGGAAAAATAGGATGTTAGAACTGTTAGTTGACCATTGGGAGTGGTAGGTTTTTTTCCCATAAAAATTATACGAAACATCTATGTCCTGTAAAATAATATTTGATAACCGTAACTCTATGCTATAATATAAAATATTGATGGGTTTCAAATAATAAAGTGTTGTTTAAATTAATAACAGAAAATAAATTTGCAATAAGTGTTCATCAATAATATATTCATTGAGAATTTTAAATTCTAAACGAAGCAATGAATGTATTGATTTTATTATGATGTGTGGTTGTGATTTAATTTATAAAATTGAGGAAATTCTAATAAACATAAGAGTTCATTATAAATTAAAGAAATCATAAACATATGGTATAAAATAGGCGCAGGTACAGAAGCTCGAGTTTAGAGCTAACTCATTTGAAATAACTTTAGACCTATCAAGTGTGGTAAATATTGAAGTGCAAGGTTTCAGTTAGAAATTTATAAAAGTTATTCTTTTTAAATCTAAAATAGTAAAATAAAATGTAAAAAAAGATACCAACCGGAAAGTCAAATTAAATTTGTAATACTTATTTAAAATATACAAATTAATTAACTATATAAAAAACTAAAACAAAAATTTGTGTAAAAATTACTTCATGTTACATATATCAAAAATCGGTTTTTATTGTTATTTCGAACTCTTATCATCGTTGGAGGTAACGATTTAAAATCTTACTTCCAAACATCTACCATAAGTAGAATAGATATATATATATAGTAGAACTCCGATTATTCGGACTAATTAATGTCAAGAGTGGTCGTCCGGATAAGCAAATATACGGATGATTGAAATTTGACAAAAGTTATATAATATTGTATGAATATATAATATGTATTTATTATTTATATTAACAATTGACTTACTAAGAATAATACCTATTCTTTACCTAATCTACGATTACGATTATGAGGAACGACAAAATACGATTACGATTTACGAGTTATCAAAAGACCAAACTTTTTTTTTCTTGTCCGGTTGATTGACGTACGGATAAACGGAGTTCTACTGTACCGTAGAAGTGCCTAATTTGGGGCAGTTTTTGACTTTGACGTTCTATATCTCAATAAATAATCATTGTATGGGTTCAATATTAATATCAAAAGTTTTCTCTTGATCTTTTGTTTAATATTTACTACAATTTAAATTTGTATACGTACCTCACAGTTGATCACTCTCCAGTGCTGCAACTAGGAATTTTGAGCCTCAGACACAATGTAGTTATGAGAATACGTAATATTTTTTCATAGGCCCATTATTCATAAGTTATATAATTAAAGGTAATAATGGCGAACATTTTAAGAAGCCTAAAAATATTTTTGAATAAAGTCTAGTGACTAGTTACTATCACATATTTTACAATATATTGCATATATTAATTAGGTAAAGACACAGTTCATACTATGTTAAAATATGATTATAAATAAAGTATTGCAAAAGATAAAAATCAGATACATATTTAAATAGAAATGTATAAAAATATTATTTTAAATTATAAAAAGTCATGAAAATAAAAATAAAGATGTTGATAATAATTTAAATTACCAGAAGTAGGTACATTTTAATAATATGCTCAAACAATAAATGCTTTAAACAGTAGTAACCAAAATTGATTCTGTCACCAGGGTGAAATTACTTGTATTAACATCAGAATCTTCTACAACATAATTTGCTACAAATTAATATTACAAATATACCTATATATGTATAAAACAATAATATAGGTACATTTAAATAAACAATAATAAATGTTCATTTATTGGGCCCTAAAGCTTAGTTATTCAATTGTTATTTGTTAGTCCAGATTCTAGGTTGTTTTATCATATTATTATCAAGCTTTATTAAATAATGAATATACCAGTATATATACATAATGTCGTAATGTATACTCAAGACATTATTAAAAATCTTCATCTTACATTTACCTATTGACAAACATCATTATTTCTAAAATCAACTTTTAAGTTAAAAATATTATTGAGTACTTTCTTAGAAATTATCAAAAACTGAGATAATAGTAATAAGTTGTTCTGACTGAGTATTAAGTACCTATTCAATATGGCTAGTTAAAATTTTTACTATATGGTGTATTGATATTAATGAAATGGTTGTCTGTTGACTGTTATTAGTTATTACAGTTTAACACTTTATTGCTGGTTTAAATTTCATAATCTAACTACATACAAATTACAATGTTCTTCGCATGTCACCATTTATTACATATTTCACTATGATAAATTGTAATTTGTTTATTGTTTAAATATTATTAATTACTGTACCTGTTTAGGTTTATTTTTTGTAAACTCCATGTCTCCATTAGTTTATAATTTAACTACTTACCTAAAAGTTTAAAAAATTAATAATTTAAGACGGACAAAATTAAGAAGATACAGTGGCGTATACAAAATATTTTTTCGGTGGGAGGCGAGAGGCTAAAATTAATGGATACGCCACTGTTTAGGTATAACTTTAAGAGGATGACAGTACTATTTTTGTTTTCTTTCTCAGACTCGCGCTAAAATACATGAAATCGTTTTTATGATTTTTAAGTTATCTTAGGGTAAAATCAGCTTTTACAAAAGTGAATAATATTTTTAAGAATTTAACATAAAGGTTATTTTGAAGGTTTAATATTTTACTATTTGACTTTGTATTCGAATTTCAATCAATCCAGAGGACCTCATTCTGATAAAATAATAGTTTATAATATTATAGAAAAATTATAAAATAAATGTATTCAACAACTTTTGTATACTTTGACTTGAACATAACGCATTGACCTGTCTCTCCTGAACAAACATTACTATACTATTGTAAATTAAATAATTCTTAGTTCTTTAAGATTAATGATTTTTTTATTTTAATATAACATTTTATTTTATTAATTTAGGATTTTGAACTTTATTGTTCTATACCAGGATGCTGCATAACTAGTACTGATGAAGAGAAAGTTGAAGATATCACTTTTTTCGCACCAACAATGGTAATTTTTATAACCATTAATAAATATTGTTTTAAAATAATGTTTGATGTGTGTTCATTGAAGTTTTCATTGCTTATTTTGTAGGAATGTGTAAAACAGTGGAGTTCCATATTAGGTTTGCAGTTGACTGTAAACCGTATTGTGTGTGGAACATACTTCAGACTACAAGACATAATTAATCCCAAATTATTGGTAAATGGTTTAAATGAAAAAGTAAAATCATATTCATTACCATTACCAATTAATGCTGTGCGTACGGCACCTAATGGTGTACTTGTATTGAGCAGATATGTCGATCATCAATTCAAAAGCACAAAAGATTATAATACTGATGAACAAGCCGTCAACAAAAAAAATTACCAATGTACTAGGTACATAAAATATTCTTATGTACATTCATTTTTAACTTGTGATTTAAATCCAATATAACAGTCAAATAGGTAGTTGTCAATTCATGACTTTTCAACCAAAGCCTAATATCATTTGGAATATTTCAATCTATGCAAATTTAAATTTTGGACCAGTAGCTTATTAATTTTAACTTATAAGTATTTAAAGTATTTAAGAATGTATCTATGTTGTAGTTAATAAGGTAAACAATTTAAAAAATGTTAATGATAAAAAAAATAGTAAATACCTAAAATATTTTTATTAAAAATCTTGATTCGTTACCCACGTTTGACTGGCAGAACACATTTTAATATTTTCTGAACAATCTTTAAAATGAACTATACGTTGTATATAGACAAAACCAAGCGGATCAGAACATTTTTCAATGTTATCAATTTTTCCTAAAAGATTTCCCCATTCTTTATTTTAATAAGCTTATACAATTTGTTTTTTTACCATATGTTGAATAACGGCACAATGGTGTTATAAAAACTAATTCTAACGGGTTTTTTTTTAAAGAAAAAATGATTAGGTAAAAAGATTTCACATTTAGAAATGTAAAAAATATATCCTTTTTAATTTTATCTGACTTTCCTTTTAATGAAATGCATTTTATAAATAATGGCCTCTTTATTTCTGGCATGTCTCATGAATTAAATGTATTTGTGGAAGAAAGAAATATTAGATGTAGCCTAATTTATATTACCTACCTATATGAAAGATTATTAATTTACAGTATTTGATTGTTATATTGGATTCAAATCACAGGTTAAAATTTATTTTAATAAGACTATTTTACATACCTACCTAGTATATTGCTAATTTTTTTTCTTGACGACTGTTCATCAGCTTTATATTATTCTTTTGTTATTTTGAATTGACATTCATTTATGTTCAATAAAGAAACATCATTAGATGTCAACTAATGTTGTGCTGTCGTCAACAAACCTCAGCTAGTAGTCCGTTGATCATTAGAACAAATTGAGAAGTCTGATGTTATAGCACCTTCAGTAGATTGATTTTCAAAAACGTCTGCTAAAAGTTCTATGTATAAAACATTAGAACTGTAACCCAAACATAATCTCTCATCAATAACAAATTATAGTTCTTCATATGTTAGTTTAACACATAGTCTACTATAGTACTATCCAATTCAAATTGTTCTGTGTATTATACGGAAGCTATATCACAGCAAAGATCAGTATGAACATGAAGCAACTTCAACATTAAAAATGCAAGATAAATTGTCGCTTAATACTGTAATTCGTCCAGTGTTCATTGACAATCGAATAACATTATTAAAATTTAACTCTCCTGTGAATAAATCTAACTCATAAAAATTAGCAGAAATAAAGTCTCTTACAAATTAATTAATTTCACTAGAAGAAAAGTGAAATACAATTGATTCAAGTAAATATTAATGTATAAATACCTCAAAACTTATGATGGAAATACTGAAGAATTAAAAAAGAAAAATAAAGGATTTATTTTTTAAATTTTTAAAAGTATTGACTTCCAATTTTATTTTGGAATAGTGCACAAAATGTGAAAGTTTTGTACCTAATCATTTTTTTCTTTAAAAAAAATACTTGTTAGGATTACTTTTTATAACATCATTGTGCCAGTTATACAACATATGGTAAAAAAAAACAAATTGTATAACCTTATTAAAACAAAGAATGGGAAAATCTTTTAGAAAAAATTGATAGTATTGAAGAATGTTCTGATATACTTGGTTTTGTGTATAGAAAACGGATAGGTTATTTTGAAGATAGTTCAGAAGACACCTATTAGTGCTTTCAGTACCTTGGTGACATCCTGGACCAGAGGCTTACGTTGGCCAAACACAGAAATGTTGCCCAATCTGCCGCACTGGCTATTGAGACTGTTGAGCTCAGTGTTTGAGAGCCAGCTGTTGTTCGCCACTCTGTTTGGATAAATCGGGTGGTGGCCTCGGACAGGGCAAGGGCCGAATTAATACTACTGCAGAGGACTGCAACCCCGATGGTCATCTGAGTGTACCGTACAGTTTCCTACAAGGCTTCGCTATTGATGGCTGGCATGATCTGCTTCCAGCAATACCTGCACCGGATGTGTAGGGCTGCTAGTGTACAGTGCAATCATTATGTCAGTAATGCCGACACATCCGAACACACGTTATTTACGCTAGCTCGTGAAGAAGTGAATCATAACGCCATAACGGGAGGTCAATGATGGCATTCTAAGGATTAAGATTTAAAGTAAATATGGTAAATGAAATGATAAATAATAAATTTATTTATACCAATTAATTCTTGATAAAATATAGAATTTTTAATATTTTTAGAAGTCATGTAGAACATAGTTATGTATTTTAAATATTATTTTAAAATTAAATATATAATAAACCTAACCTAACCAAAATTACCTTCAACGTTTAATGTCATGGTAAGACAGAACACCAAATAATTTTTGCAAAAAGTAATTTCATTCTTAAGATTACTGAAATACCATATACAACTATTTAAATCGATGTGTTTTATCCATGTTGGGTGGACTGAGGGAGAAAATAAATAGCGGGATGACATCCTCTTAATAATGTTATTTAAACATCTGCTTGAACTATACATCGATATATAATTGCTCATAAGTTATAATGTGTTTTTATTATTTGTTCACAGTGTTAACATTTAGATATCCATCAAGACGGCACGAATAGAATTCAAGATGTCAGCCAAACTTTCTATAATACACTCATTCTTTAAAGTGATATTTTGTTTTACCTCCAATTATGTTTACAACAATTTATTCCTAGACATAGGTGATCGGAACTTATTGAGACAATGTAACTATCCCGATATAATGAATAAAAATGTTGTTTGCAGTAATTATATATTACAGATTATTTACCTAAAAGAATATGCCTACTTCATTTTTTTAAAGTAAAATTTACTTATATTTATTATTTTATTATTTGTAATATAACAGCTTATTTAAATGTATATGTTTTAAAATAAATTAGTGCTTTTTCATAATATCAATGTGATATTAAATATGTATCTATACCTATTTTAGCCCCTGTTTTATTTCAAATATTAAAAAAGGGTAGACAATTTTTCCACTGCTCTGGTCGTTGTAGCATATGTGTTATATTTACGTAAATTCAATCATATATTATCAGTATATATGAAAAACGATTTTAAGAGGGATCAGTTTGTCATGTAGTAATATTGTGCATATTTTTTCGACATTCTACGTATAACTACTTTTAAAATCATATTTGTAAGTCGTTAAACATATTAACTGTATTAAAGACTTGAGTAAGTTACTTTTAAAAAGTAATTAAGAGCAGGACGCTACCCTACCTTTTGTTGTCTCTGTCTTACATTTGCTAGGTAGCAAATTCACGCTCAGTAGATCCAATAGTTTAAAATTAAAGTCAATCGACCTATTAAGAAATTAGTTGGTAAAATGTTATATATGTTATATTTAAATTCAATGATATATTATCATTGTATATGTAAAACGATTTTGAGAGGGGACCGTTTGTTATGTAGCATTAAAATGAGCTATTCTCAACATTTTAATTTTTTGTAAAAACATCTAGTTTTAGCTAGAAAAAAGTAATTTTTTTAAAAAATTACATTATGATTGCTTTATTGGCTTACCAGCTAAGTTAAAAATCCTTAAAAGACAGTACCACCTCTAATTAATATTATAACAAATAATGATCAACCTATTAATTACCTACTATTATTAATTACCTACTATTAATTACCTACTCTTGGCATATTGTAACAAGGTCTGATTTATAGAAATGAGAGGTAAATTTACTCAGTTAAAACCAATATAGCCCCCGAATTTTGAAATATAATTTTCATAAATACATGATACACACGTGTGTCATCGTAATCACTTTTTCAAGTAGTTATTATTTATAACTAATCAACGGATTTGAAGTGAAGTTAAATTGCTAAAACAAAACGAAGAAAGGGCATCACTTCATCTTTTTGAAAGGTTTGCTAACATTTAGGCAGTCCAATATATATATATAATATATAATATATTATATTGTACTATCTATTTTAGAATTACTAAAAAAACATTTTTTTCTCGTTACCTACCTATACATACGCTCGAAAATTAGAATCTTTATATTTTCTATCTACTTATCTAATATAAAATAATGTATATTGTGTGCCAAAATTAAAAAATACGTTTCCGCATAATGACCGAATATCCATTCTACTACGGTAATGAGCGAATCATAGCTAATAATACAAATTTTATCTCATCCAATAAACTCAAATTATAGGTAGTAGTGAATATTTGCAATTCAAAGAGAATGTGTTGAAAATCATAGTGAAAATACAGTTTTTAAACAAAATATTCCAAAATAAAAAAAAGTTTTACTTTTTCACATGCAGATGAATATTGTTTAGGTAGGTTATGTACCTACCTAATGTTACTAATAGGTATTCAAATTATTAAAAACTTAATTTGTTTTATGTATAGACACTATCGTACCTACCTAAAGTCATTGTACATAAAATAAACTTTGAAATTCTCAATCACGCGTAGAATATTTAATTTATATCAAACATTTTTATCTTTCGTTTAAATAGTACATTAATAATAAAACACTTTGCCATATTTACCGATACTTAAGATTAATTAAAAAAAAAAGAGATTATAATAAATATAATTGCCTGGTTCAGAAAAATTATAGTCTGGCGAAAATGGAATATTGGTATATTTTGGGTAGACCCCTGATTAACGAAATGTAAACATTACCAGGATAATTAAGTACAGGGATTTGACTAAATCAGTTTTAGTTTTTAAATAATTTGTGTCTCTAAAATATGTTGTAATTTTATTCTTTCGTACTTAATTTGCCACTTCTATAACTTCTTGTCAACAGTTTAACTCAGCAAAAACATAATTTACAGACACTACTGAGCATTAGAATGTTTTAAACATTTTTAACATAATAGTAATAAGCTAATACACGTATAATCAAAAAAACTAATACTTAACACAATACTAAAACCACTTTTTAAATTTTATGGGATACAATATTTATTTTCAAATTATATAGGTTATTACCTATAATAAGGCTGTAACCTAACCTTCGGTGAGAGGCCACAAACTGCGCCTGACACAAATATTTTATGAGGAAATAAATTTTTTTTAAATTTGGCGCCTGTGGTTGCAACAACTTCTTACCACAATATTAATAAATATTAAAATAATAGTGATTATAGTCACTTCTTATTTACAAGCGTACCTATACGTTCAAGCTTTAATGATATATTTGTCAAACTTAATATTTTTTCGTGATCTGTATAATGATAAAATATTATAGGAAATAACAGTTGGTTGTGTTTATTTTTAATAGGTAGATTGGTATACGTTACATGAACTATTTATTACGATTATGAATTTAAATGTTTTATGATTTTGCGGAAAAGTTGTTCGGCTGTAAAAAAGGTATATTATTTTGGCGGAAACCGGCTATGCCAGCGTAATATATAATTTACACACTTGTTCCATAGATAAGCAGAGTATGAAAACATAAATTATACCATTTTTCTGAACGTATTCTAAGTACTAGGTAGGTACTAGACCAGGGTTTTCAAACTTTTGTAAAACACTGCACACAGTGATCTTCAAAAAAATTTCACCACACACTAATTTTTTTTTTTTTTTAAAGAACAAAATCGGTTTGAGTTATAAATGTATACATTTAATTAAAAATATACACTTGATGGGCATCACTAATTGTTTTAATTCTTGGACGAATAGTCGACAAACATATTAATAATAAAAATGCATTTCTTCCGCCACTGAATTTAGTTCAATAGTTACCTATTTAAGATGATTTATCTTAATCACCTTATTCCTACAAACTCCCAATTTATCAATAAATAAAAATAGCAAATGCATAGAGATTGAACATCGTTTATTTTCTTATATCATCACGAATCAATCGGTAATCGGTGGAAAACATTTTTCAGAATACCCGTGTCACCCAGTCTTAAAACCACTGTACTAGATGGTAGACACTAAAATAGGAACTATACCAGTTCACTTTCCTACCAGAAAAGTTGCTGTTCAAGAAAATCTAAGCACTTTTACTGCCCCAAACCGTGATGACAGGTAAAAAAATAAATAAATTAAAATAAAAAAACACACATCATTGTAAAATCAATACTTTTAAAAAGTTTTAAGAAGTTTTTCAAAATACAAATCTATGCTACGTGACAATCGTAGAAATTTCAAATTTGTAAATATAAAATCACATTTCGGAACTTCATGTTGGTACTCGATCCAAAATTAATATTACATTTTTTTGTTTTTATTTTATTAATTTTGCATTTATTTAATTGAGCAATAGGTATAAGTGTATGGTTTGTACACATTTGTAAGCAGAAGTATATTATATATAGTATAATTTTTTCAAGATGTTCAGTATTTTTAACACACAAATTAGAAATATTTTTCATATGTTTTGCATATTTTTGAATTTTCGAGTGCATAAATATGTGCATATTTGACAATTTTTGCATAAAAATCCGGGCCTTGCTTGTCTTATTACCTTTTTAATTATTATTAATTATTCTATTTGTATTTTACATGCAGTTTTAAACATGTTTAGTATTCATATCTAAGGCTAGAAAATTTTATACAAGGTTGACCATGATTTTCTTTTGAATAATTATAAAAAAAACTCGAGCTTCATTACACAACAAATTTTATGAGCGTGTGGAATTAAAATTTTTACGAAACCACGTAAAATAACAATTTATCCTCAAACGATTTTAGATATTTGTTAATATTCAAAAGTCTAATTTTAGCTGTGTCATATTACTTGAATATTTTGTACAACGTTTCACAAGTTTAAATACTAGTTTGAAATTTTAAAGCTTTTCAATTCATATTTTAATCCTTAATTTAATTTGTTATTCATTGTTATTGTGACGATGACTTTTTTTTATAAAAGATTATAATATAAACCTATAGGTAGGTACTGTACCGTGGATAAGTCGAAGACTTCTAGTAGGTATTTATCTACTTTCGAAGTTCATACGTCATAATCAAATACATTTTAAACACTGTGAAACAGGAATATTTACGTAATACCAGTTTTCAACAAAATTAATTTGTTTTGTATAATTCAGCAAGGAAAATAAACAAAAACTTAATATCTAACTATTTCTGAGCGGAGCGATGAAAGTATTGATTTTATAATGATGTGTGTTATTTTTTTATTTATTTATTTTTTTTATCTGTCATCGCGGTTTGGGGCAGTAAAAGTGCTTATAAATTTTCATCAACAGCAACTTTTCTGGTAGGAAAGTGAATCTAGTTGGTGCATTCGGGATGTCAAAATTTAAAACGCTCAATAGTTCTCGAAAACCATAGGAAAAACAAACAAAAAAATTTGGAAAAACTGGAATTTTTTCGCAAAACTAGTTTCCGAAAAATCGATTTTGGTTTTTAGTGTAACCCTAATTTTTACTGGTAATTTATATTAGCGTTTTCTATACACGATAAAATTTTCAAAATATTTTGAATTGTTTTGAACTGTTTACGTCCATGCCATAATTTAAATACTCACAACGTGCTACAATTGCGTCACGAGTTTGAATAAAAGCAGTGTACTATCCTAATTGAACCTAATAGAAATATTTGGTAACCTACCAACCCTCCAATAAGCATAGCTTGTGTTTGGCGTAGCTGTGTTCAAATGCAGAGGTTATTATAATATAATATTTTCAACAAAGATTTATGACATATAAAATTATAAAGGTACTGTTAATACAATTTGATATTGGCTTATTGGTTAATATACATAATACATTACATTTACATTATACTATTTTCAATATTGTCAACATTTAACCTTTTAATATAATCTACTATGACCTACGTGATAGGTAACATTTACTTATTTTTGAATTTGTTTAAATCAATATTTCATTTTCTACAGAGACCTAGGTATGTGTATTGTATTCATTTTCCAAATTGTTCGTTAAGTTTAAAAACAATTAAATTACTAAGATATCTCAAATGCATGTTATAAAAATGTGACATAAATAAACTAACATTTACTTTTAATAAACATTATATTGTTTATTTTGAAATACTTCTTCGATTTGTAATTGGGTGCTTATTTCAAATTACTGTGTTATTAAATTGTCGTTAAAATACCGTGGCAGCGACGCGGGCACACGGCGTATGAATTCCCTCAAGTTACAAATGTTTAATTAAAAAAGGGACGGAGAGGAGCAGTTCCCAAAACCAACAAAATAATATACGGTTGAAAGTAGAAACGTTCAAACCCCTCTTGCCCGAATATTTTCTCGATCGATACACGAGAATCTCATTTTATGCGACGACGAGCAAGTGCCGGCCGTCGGGGTGTGGGTGCAGAACTCGTATAATATAATTTAATTTAATAAACATTACGCATGACTAGTTTGTGTACAGTGTTATTAAATTTCCATTAAAATACCGAGCTCCATCCTTGTAGCAGCGACGCGTGCACACGGCGTATGAATTGCCTCAAGTTACAAAAGTTTAATTAAAAGGGGACAGAGAGGAGCAGTTCCCAAAACCAACAAAATAATATACGGTTGAAAGTAAAAACAGTAAAACCTCCCTAGCCCGAATGTTTTCTCGATCGATACACGAGAATCTGACGTATTTGCAGCATGTTAATATTTAATTAATAATTTTTCAAAAGTAATATTAATTAATATACATTATATTGTTTATTTTTAATTACTTTCGTTAAAATAGCAAGCTCAATCCTTGTTGCAGCGTCGCGGGCACTCGGCGTATGAATACCCTCAAGCTACAAATGTTTAGTAAAAGGGGACAGAGAGGAGCAGTTCCCGAAACCAACAACGTGGTATACGGTTGAAAGTAGATATGGTGAAACCTCTCTTGCCCGAATATTTTCTCGATCAATATACGAGAATCTCGTTTTATGCGATGACGAGCAAGTGCCGGCCGTCGGGGTGTGGGTGCAGAACTCGTATATAATATAATATAATACGAGAATATTATACATTTTACATGAAGCGTGTTGGTCCCGAAACAAAAAGGGGTCGCCAGTCGTTATAAAATTAACCACTCATAATAACATAATATTTGAAAATTGAAATATTATTAAGCGGTTTTTTAAAAATTGATTTAGGCTGATTACAGGCTTTTATTCTTTATATTTAAATAGTAATATGACTTACACTTTTATAAATTGTTATTACCTTATTTAGTACCTTTGAAACTTGCTTTGTACAACAGACAACAATTGCATAGGTATTTTATAGATTATAAGTCTATTAAGAAAATATTTAATAATTATTAAGATAATTAACGTTTTACTTAATTTTGTAAAAATATCAATCACTATCCTACTCTGAGTTATATGATATTATTTATCTAACACATTTCACATTGTATTTTATTATTATTGCCAATTGCCATAATATATCAAGTTTAATTAGAATTTTAGCTTAGGTAGGTATCTTTACTTAAATTGTTAGTAATATACGTACAAATTGTTATGGGTTTGATACATTTTGTCGAAATTCGAACTTTAAATGCTTATAAAAAATGTGTTACTAGGGATTTTTAATATTTTTCAACTGTCATTGTAACAATATATTAAAGGAGCCTTGTATTATATTGTCAATCTTTTTAGCCAACAAATAAGTATTTATTGACATTCATCGAAAAAAATAGAAACTGAATAGGTATGTCCGTAAACATTTCAAAACAAATCAAAATATTTTGAAAATTTTAAAGTGTATAGAAAATGCCAATAAATACTATTATACTTCTCCAATTACTTCATTAGTCTATAATATTATGTATTAATACCTCGTTAATATTTTGAGAATAACAACCCAATAGACGATGGCATCGTACGGTCTTGTGGCTGGTGGGCGGCCAGCTCTTATATATTTCATGCTCTCCATAAATATATTATAGTCGCCCTACCACACTTTCCTTCAATGGCTGGACCTAAATTTATTAATAATTAACAGTTAAATATTCCCTCCTATATTACACACGTATTAAATAATATTACATTGACGACTGACATTATACGAAGAGTTATAATAACAATAATAATTTGATCTACATTACGTATAATACAATAATAATAATATTTTAATCTACATTACGTTTGTCAAGCCAATAATTATAGTAATAACAATTTAACTATCATTACTTTTTCTTGAGTTATCCTTTTTAAAAATTCTGCTACTGTTAACTCGTTATTAACAATATTCGTACATAAATATTGTAATTTAATAAATAAAATAAATATTTTTTCTGATCCATGTTTTTTTTCCTTACGGGTTCCATGTCATGCAATGATATTTTACAACTTAAATCCGACATCTTTGCAGCACGTTAATAATTAATTAATAAGTTTTCAAAAGTCATATTAATTAATATACATTATATTGTTTATTTTAAAATACTTCTTCGATTTGTTATTAGGTACTTATTTCAAATTTGTGTACCAACTAGTTCACGTACTGTGTTATTAAATTGTCGTTAAAATACTGAGCTCAATCCTTGTGGCAGAGACGCGGGCACTCGGCGTACGAATACGCCCTCAAGCTACAAATGTTTAAGTAAAAGGGGACGGTGAGGAGCAGTTCCTGAAACCAACAAAGTAGTATACGGTTGAAAGTAGAAACAGTGAGACCTCCCTAGCCCGAATGTTTTCTCGATCGATATACGAGAATCTCGTTTTATGCGATGACGAACAAGTGTCGGGCGTCGGGTAGTGGTTGCGGAACTCGTATAAAATATGATATAATAAGAGTATATATTATATTATGCATGAACCGTGTTCGCCCCGAAACAAAAAGATGTCGCCAGTCATTGTTAAATTATAATTGATATATAAACCACTCATAATATATAAACCAACTAAATAGTATATGGTTGAATGTAAAAACGTTGAAACCTCTGTTGCCCGAATATTTTCTATTTATAATTAGTATTTATTTTTGATCTAGAGAGCCAGTGTACCTCATTATTTAATTTATATGGCACTTAGGATATCTGATCTTTAAATTGTAAACATCACACATGTTCTTCTTTTATTTCGACAGAGAATAATATATATGTGTAAAAATAATTAAAAGTTGCTATGCTCGTTGTTTTATTGTTTTTCCAATGATATTTTACCACTTGAATCCGACGTATTTGCAGCATGTTAATATTTAATTAATATTTTTTCAAAAGTAATATTAATTAATATACATTATATTGTTTATTTTTAATTACTTTCGTTAAAATAGCAAGCTCAATCCTTGTGGCAGCGTCGCGGGCACTCGGCGTATGAATACCCTCAAGCTACAAATGTTTAGTAAAAGGGGACAGAGAGGAGCAGTTCCCGAAACCAACAACGTGGTATACGGTTGAAAGTAGATATGGTGAAACCTCTCTTGCCCGAATATTTTCTCGATCAATATACGAGAATCTCGTTTTATGCGAAAACGAGCAAGTGCCGGCCGTCGGGGTGTGGGTGCAGAACTCGTATAAAATATAATAAGAGTATATTTATTATGCATGAAGCGTGTTCTCAATTATAATTGATATATAAACCACTCATAATAATAAAATAGTTGAAAATTGAAATATTAATAAGTGGATTTTTAAAAATTATTATGAACTGATTATAGGCTTTTATTCTTTATATTTTTAATAGTAATATTATGACTTTCACATGTATAATATGGAAATATTTCCAGTACCTTTGAAGATTGCTTTGTACAACTGACAACAATTGCATAGGTAATAACTTATTGCGCTTTTTTAAAAATATTTTTTTTTGTGTTTGAGACACCAGTTCGTCAATTTTGGAAATTGACCACGAATTTTTTCTGTCACCTAGTGTAGCCCATGGGCCACACTAGTTACGTGAACCATAAGATCTTAAATATGCTCCAAAAATTTACTAAATGCTAAAATATGCCCTAAAAATGCAAAAATACCATAATATACAAAAATATGCAAAATAAAATTTCGTATACAGCATCGTTAGGTTATAAAACAAATTTCGGTATAAACTAGCTATGTTTTTGATCAACCAATAAAAATATGCAAATGCATACAAGTGTTGGCCTTAGTAATAAGTCATCACATTCATTTAAGAAAATTTCAATGTTACTTAATTTTGTAAAAATAACAATCATAACCTATTTGAGTTATATAATATTATTTTTTTAACAAATTTTACATTGTATTTTATTTGTTTCTGCCATAATATATCATCTTTAATTGGGATTTAATTTTAGGTAAGTATCTTTACGTATATTGATAATAATATACGTATATATTGTTATAAGTTTGATACATTTCGTCAAAATTCAAACTTTAAATGCTTAAAAAAAATGTCTGACAAGGGTTTTTTAATATTTTTCAACTGCCATTGTAACAATATTATATTAGACAATCCTTGTACTAAAATGTCAAGCTTTTTACCCAACAAATAAATATTTATTGACATTCATAGAAAAAATTAGAAATTGATTAGGTATATCTGTAGACAGTTCAAAACAAATCAAAATATTATGAAAATTTTAAAGTGTATAGAAAATGCTAATTTTAGCTGTGTCATATTACTTGAATATTTTATACAACGTTTCACATGTTTAAATACTAATTTGAAATTTGAAAGTTTTTTCAACTCATATTTTAAATCCGTAATTTAATTTGTTATTTATTGTTATAGCACTGACTTTTTTTATAAAATATTATAATATAAACCTATAGGTACTGTACCGTGGATAATCGACCTTCGAATTCTAGTATATCGTACTAAGAAAGTGACTTGTATAATAATTATGCAAACCACTTGAATCCGATATATTTACAGCATGTTAATTAATAAATTTTCAAAAGTAATATTAATTAATATACATTATATTGTTTATTTTTAAATACTTCTTTGACTTGTAATCAGGTACTTATTTCAATTTGTGTACCAACTAATTCACGTACTGTGATTCTAAATTTCCGGTAAAATACCGAGCTCAATCCTTGTGGCAGAGACGCGGGCACTCGGCGTATGAATACGCCCTCAAGCTACAAATGTTTAAGTAAAAGGGGACGGAGAGGAGCAGTTCCCGAAACCAACAACGTGGTATATACGGTTGAATGTAGATATGGTGAAACCTCTCTTGCCCGAATGTTTTCTCGATCGATACACGAGAATTTAATTATATGCGATGACGAGCAAGTGCCGGGCGTCGGGGGGTGGTTGCGGAACTCGTATAAAATATAATAAGAGTATATATATTATGCATGAACCGTGTTCGTCCCGAAACAAAAAGAGGTCGCCAGTCATTGTAAAATTATAATTGATATATAAACCACTCATAATATTATATAAACCAAGAAAATAGTATATGGTTGAATGTAAAAACGTTGAAACCTCCGTTGCCCGAATATTTTCTCGATCGATACGCCAGAATCTTGTTTTATGCGATGACGAGCAAGTGCCGGGCGTCGGGGTGTGGTTGCGGAACTCGTATAAAATATAATAAGAGTATGTTCATTATGCATGAAGCGTGTTCTCAATTATAATTGGCATATAAACCACTCATAATAATAAAATATTTGAAAATTGAAAAATTAATAAGTGGAATTTTAAAAATTATTATGAACTCATAGTAATATGACTTTCACTTGTATAAATTTTTATATAGAAATATTTCCAGCACCTTTGAATATTGCTTTGTACAACTGACAACAATTGAATACGTAATAAGTCATCACATTATATTCTATTTAAGAAAATTACAATTTTACTTAATTTTGTAAAAATAACATTCATTACCTATTTGAGTTATATAATATTATTTTTTTAACAAATTTTAAATTGTATTTTATTTGTTTCTGCCATAATATATCATATTTAATTGGGATTTAAAATATTTTGAAAATTTTAAAGTGTATAGAAAATGTTAATTGTATAAATTGTTATAATTGTTTGTGGTACTGTTGTCTGTCAACAATATAGGTACCAACTATACTACTCTAATTATATTAAAATACGTATTTCTTACAAGCTATGAAGTTATTTTGGAGTTCTATGTAAAATGGATAAATAGTGAAATTGGTATGTCCATAAACAGTTCAAAACAAATCAAAATATTTTGAAAATTATTAAGATATAAAGATCGGGATAAAATTTTTCGGAACATTTATTGAGTATTGCAGTAAACATTTTTTCATACGTACTGCGAGTTTTTTTATGTAAACAAAATATTGGGGTTATAAATGTATCATACTTTTTAACTCTAATACCATAAAATAGAAAAAAAAATTCGGGATTTAATTTAAAGTTTCCATCGCAAAACCAAGTATCTACCTCTGATAAATGAACTAATCCTTCATCCAATGGAAACATTATTATTCGCTCATTCAATCCCGGACCATTATCATAAAGCAAAAATCGTTCGTATTTGTATATTGCCCATTCATTACCTATTTATAATTATAATTATTATAATTTCTGACAAACATGATGGTTTTTTCGGATAACCTTTATTTGTTTGACGCCAAACATTCTTTTGGTTGTTTCTTCATTTGCAAAATATGTTAAAGCCTGTTCTGGCACCTGATTTATTACTTCAGCAAAAATTTGTGAAGGAGTTGACGTTGAAAATGTTGAAACACGATTTAACATTTCAGACTTTGTTTTTTACTGTTTCTAAATCCTCATCATCAGCATGCGAATGTTCAGCCTCAATTGTTGGATTATTATAATCTAATTAAATAATTTAACTTAAATTAAATTTATTAAAAATATAAAATATAAATTTTTTAATTTTATAAGCTTACCGTTAGACGTTCAAATGCCCGGAAATGTTTTTGAAATATTGGAACATTTCCACTGAATACTTGAAACTTGATTATGATTAGGGCCCGGAATTATATGCATTAAAAAATATGCATGCATTTATGCACTGAATATCATTCAAATATGCACTTTAAATACGCAAACGAAAATGCATTTTGATTAATTATTTAATTAAGATCAGCGGAAATACGTGTACACTGTACCTAGTTGTAATAGTTGTATTATATTACACGATCTTTATTCATATTTTTTGGTTTGGAACAAAATTGTGGATTATGGCAATGGTTTGTTCGTATACATCGAATAAATAGTTTTTCCTCAATGTTGATTTGTCCAGAATAGTCCGGAGAAACCAATGAATAATAGTAAAACGAATGGGTAAAAACACTTCGGTATTCATAAAATACAGAAATATGCACCATCTATATATGTAATGAAAAATTTATTAATATAAATATATATTATGATAACATAAGAATAAAGGTAAAATTACTAACAACTACCTACGGTAGATATATAAATATCCTATAAAAAAACCAGAAAAATAAGATTTAGTGCACTAATCATATTATATTACAACATTTTAAATAATGCCCTTATTTTATCATATTAAATCTAATGTTAAATAAAAATGATTTAAATCTATTTGTAGGTATCTATTATTTAAATTTTTGTGATTTGGCGTTATGCAATCGATATAATTGTGAATAAAAAAAGGAATTTTTTAAATATAAAAAATGGGCATGAACGTGCTTGTGCATTACAGCGGCAATTTCCACCTCATTTATTGACTGGAATCCAGAGATGTTTTACTCGCAGGTGGCAGCAGGACAATACCCTGCCGGCCGTGTTATTACAAATTATACGAATATAACAATAATATTTTATACATTTATTATCATCTTTTTTTACAACTCTTAAATTTTACAAATATACCAACCATACACCCATTTATTTAAATGGGCTATGATTATTTAATAATCATTTAATAGGCTTAGTAGTAAATCTTATAACATAGTCATAGTCATAAATAATCATACGTAATAACATTAAACAAATTAATGTGAAAAAGAAAAAAATTATAATTATCATAAATTATTAATGACATCATTTTGGAACCTAAACATTAAAATATACGATCATACTTAGTATTACAGAACAAATATACATTAAACATATTTACAATATATATATATAAATTTTATTAAAGGTTTCTTTTAAATTTAACTATGCATTATGTTGAAATTTTCATTATACTTTTATTTTACTTTAATACCACATACTGCGATGTAAATTTTAAAAATTGTATCGATTTCAAAAATTCTTTTAAATTTTAACTTATGTATATTTTATTATAATTTTATACTACTTTTATATCTCAAGTTGTGAGTAGTTAATGAATTAAAAAATCAATCCCTCAGTATATAGGCATTACCTAACCTACGTCATATTACGACATAACTATTAGCCAGTGCATTGATTCTATACTGTAAGAGTGGCCTAATCAACATTTTCTATCTTTATTATTCAATAATATGCTCATTTAAACGTCTGAATACAAAAAAAACCTAATTATAGTTGTTAACTGGTTCCAACACTTCCAATCAGTAACACAATTTTTTGAAAAAAAATCATTTAAAATAAATGTAAAAATAAAACATATACAACTCAATTACGCCAGCTAATTGACACTTTTGCTCTAATAGCCTTAATTATCATTGTAATACATCACTAATAGGTATATTTGATGATATGATTGTGAATGAATTAATTTATTTTCCTATTTACGTTGAATCTTGTATTACATTTTCAATCCTTAGCAATAAAAGTTGAACATTTAAACAATTTTTAACTACAAAATCGTTTTTTAAATTTTAAGTTTTATCTAGGTAATATCATAGTCTTTTTATTACATTTTAATTTTGAAGCGTGTTATAATATAAAAGTAATTGCTTCGGGGGATTTTTTTTCCAAAATACTACGCTCCCTGCTCTTTTCTCGTCGCAACGACGTGGCTTATGAATATTACCTATAGCTATATATTATATATGTATAGGGAGGAGAAGAGGAGCAGTTCCCAAAACCACCAAAGAATAATGTTTGGTTTAAGCCAAACGGTGAAATCTCCCTTCCCCTAATATTTTCTTGATTGATACATAGGATCTCGCTCATGTCGATGAGGAGCAGCTGCAGGATTATGTTTGGATGACTTTGTGGAACTCGTTTGTGTGTATATATATATGACTTGTTCGTTCAGTAACAACAAGGCCATAAAGGGTAGTGCGTTGTTGTCAGATTTCCACGAGGGAGGAGAAGAAAGACCAGCAATTTCCGCATCCATGCAGCCGAAAATGAATTAACGAGGGAACCAAACGACCCCTCTGTTCAAAGAAAACTTTAAGCCACGTGGGTTTGGGCGGTCCGTAATCGAAAATTATTTGCAATGGGGTGGAAGAGATTGCATGCATCGAGTATAATGTACAAAATACGAACCATGAACATGGTTTAAACTTTTATATGTTATACTTTTAACGTTAGATGATAATATTAAAGGTACTCAAGACGTTCGGCGCTCGCCTCATCACTGAAAGTGGTTATTTATCCAACAAGGAGGCCGTGACGTGAGCTAAGTAAAAAAACATTGTAATGCCATGCCGTGATAGTACATATAATATTCCTATTTTCGTTATAACTATAAAATTAATTAAAAATCACGTGAAAAAAAAAAAATCACAAAAATTGGTTGGGTTTAACTTCAGATATAGCTGTCCAAAATATTTAAATTTTAGTGTGTTGAAGGTAACAAATGTTTTTAATTCATTTCGGCAGTTATTTTATAACGTTATAGTGCCAAAAGATATTTTGGTACTTATTGGTTTACCAAACTTAATACTAATATTTATATTATAACAATGATATGAAATAGGTATCGTTTTAAAATCTGAGCGGAGCGATGATATATTAATCTTATAATGATGTGTGCAGTAAAAATGATTCGATTTTCTTCAACAATATCTTGTTCGATGAGAAAATGAATCTAGTCGGTATATTCGAGAGGTAAAACTTAAAATTCCTAATAGTTTTCAAAAGCGCAGGGAAAAAATAAAAACTAAAGAAAAACGGGAATTTTTATACATAATCAGGTTTCGACAAAATCCATTTTGGTTTTTGGTGTTACTTTATAACAAATGAACTTATATAAATTACATTTTTACTGGTTGTTTATTTTAGCATTTTCTATACACGATAAAGTCTTATTGAAGCTGAAAATCGAATCATATCAATTTAGGTTACTATTCTTACACACAGCCAAAATAAAAAAAACCACATCATTGTAAAATCAATACTAATAATGGTATAAAACAATTTTTTTTTCGAGGTATATTATTATTAAGATTGAGAACAAAATATTGAAATTTGAAGCACTAAATTCAATATGCAGGGATGTTGAATTTTTCCTTTAATTGATAAAAAATTGGTCATTCTTAGTTGATTCTTTGGAATAAGTTTGTTCATCTTATAGAAGTGTATTTTCGCTTTAATAATATTATATATATGATTTTTAAATTTCTTGAAATATGCCTATAATAATATACTACCATTTATAGTTATTCGTAATCCTTGCTTGATAAGTCAGTTATTATAGATATTTTCAACACCTATAATCAAAAACGTTGAAATGAAAAAACGATACTTTTCATAATTTAAATTAAATATTATTTCAAGTGAAAAATATCAAATTCAGAATCATAAATTAACAATAATATTATGTCTTATATCTTTAAGCCGGCGCGTTGTGTAGGCAATTTCGGTACACGGTCTATACTTTATTTGGGCAGTAACCACTAACCTCCTTTTAGCTGTTATCGATAAACGAATTCGGCATAGGCTAATATTTCTTTACGGCGTCATCAACGAGCAATATTTATTACGTTTAAAAGTGACCAAAAGTTGTATATTCAAGGATTTATAATCGCACAAGTGCACAACAATGGGTCGACTATATGTTTTATAACTATACCACAGTGGAATTATCATAATGAATCTAATATCCAGTCATGAATTATACCTAACCTGTGAAACCTAAGACATTAATCAGTATTCAATATACATCATTTACTTAACAAGAAATACTATTTTTATGTAATTAAAATTAAATAGTAGATATAAATTAAATGTGTCAAAATTATAAACTTACTAAATATTGAAAAAATAGTGTATATATGTATAAAAAATATAAAGCATAATTGGTTAAAATATTGATTAATTTGCATGCATAATGCCCTAATAATAAATTATAACTTTTTATTAGGAATCGGAAAAAAAATCTCCAAAGCAAATTCTCATTATATATATTATAATATATTATAACTGTACATCTTAAAATACTCATAACTCGCTTTAAAATTAAAATATAACAAAAATGATATTGCCTGGAAAATAATCTTACCTTTAAATTATAATGTTTGATCTAACGTGATATACTGAGCGTAAATATTATCATTTTTTTTTTTTAAATAAGTTTATTTTTTTTTTTATATTTAAAATTATATTTATGTTTATATTTAAAATGTATATTTTATATACTTTGTTTTTGTGGACGCTCAGTGTATTATTTACCATTTCCACTTCATGAAATGCATAACTTTTCATTAATAAATCGATTTCGTATAATAGTAGTAATAAATAAAACATATTAAATAATAATTTTGACTGTTAAAAGTATCCAACTGCTACTTTAATTGTATAGTAAAATTTAGACATATTTTTTACTTGGAATCATCAAAGTTACCCCCTACTAAATATAAATAATTGTCATGTTATTACATTTTCTCGTCTAGATAATATTTTTACTAATAAGTAATAACTATAAAATTGATAATCGTAGTAGGTATAATATACTATATTCCCTAATAATACTTAAGTTGAAAATCATTTAAGATGTTAGGATTCATAAAGAGGAATACCTACTATTAATTTTAAAAATATTAAATTAATTTATTTGTTAGGTATATTTTCAAATTGATTTCTTTTAACTGTACTATAATTACTAAAGGCTGACCGTTTGATAAATATTTATGAATATTTTATATAGAGCAATATCATATATTATAATATAACATGTACCAATATATCGATATTATAACAATATAATCGTTCAAATTTTTATTTTTTATTATAATTAATTAATTGTTGTAAACATGTTCAATATTTGTTTTAAAAGTTTTGTTAATTGTTTAAGACGACGAAAAACATATGTTTAAAACAGTGTAAAATCCAAGTGAGTATTGTTTTTTTAAAACTGTTATCTTTTTTTAAACTGTTATAAACCGTTTTAAATATACCTACCGTTTAAACTGTTTAAAACACAAACAATTTGTTTTGTTTAAAACATCGTTTTGGACAGAAAAAAAAGTCTACAACAAAACGGGAAATTTATTTTGATTTTGTTTCATAACTTAAACTATCTGAAAGTTTTTATTCCAGGGATTTTTTTTCCTATATTCCCTTTTACCGTGGTACCCTTGAACAAATCTTCTAGAGTGCGCAATACCTAGTGAATAAAATATAGCATATAAACGAGGTGTTATACTACATGTACGCCATATTGAAGTGATTTAACTAAAAAATACTTATTTTTTTATTGAACAAAATTGTTTATATAAAATCTGTATTTACTTGTTATACAGTGGGTAATTGGTCAAAATATCCAACGATCAAAATATTATACAAATTTGAAATTAATGTAAAAATATTTTTTATAAATAAAAACAATTATTACGCAAACCTTTTTAAATGTCAACACTCAACACTCATTAGTCATTACTCATTATATTCAAATAATATGATATAAAATATTGGTTAAATAATGAATAATTCAATTACGTGAATTCCGGAATATAAGATAAAATTTTATTTTCTAACTAAATTAGCTCAAATATTTAACTTGATAATTAGCTCGTAAAATTAATTCAATCCAGATATGATGTAATAAATAATAACAGCAAATAAATTACTTTAATAGCAATAGTATCACAAAATAGACTTCACAAACATTAGTCATTATAGTCAAATAATATATTAATATATTATAATACTTTTTATTTAATTTTTTTTTAATTTTTTTTTAATTTTTTTTATACTATTCAACTCAAATTAAAAGTTGAACTCTGGGGCGGATCCATTTCATCCCAGGAGAATACGAAAGCACCAGCCTTACTAGTTTACCAAATATTACATTTTATCCAAATGCATTACTATATAGGTGCATCGATACAAGCTTTGAACAGCTTATAATTACAATAGTTTACACAATGACAACAATCCAAGTACCTATATATAACACAATGCAAGTGAATAATTTGAATGATTAATGTTACATTTAATATTTTTATATTTAATTAGAAATCTTATTGAATAAAAGTGTGCTTTTTGACTGAAGTAGCTAATACCTGAGTATTTGTAACCACTGCAAGTATTAAATTGTTTTGATTGTTTTAAATACTTCTTCCAATTGTAGTTACTTGTTTCAAATTTGTGTAGGTGTTTTCTACTTGTTCATGTGCCGTGTTATAAAATTGCCGTTAAGATACGACGCTAAAGAACTGTATTATTGTTAAAGGCGCGCTCAATCCTTGTCACAGCGACGTGGCGTATGAATATCACACCCTCTTGCTACATATATATATATATGTATTAGTATAAAGAGAAGAAAAGGAGCAGTTCCCAAAGCCAACAAAATAATATACGGTCTAAAGTGGAAACGTGAAATCCTCTTTTGCCAGAAATACTTTCTCGATCGATACATGGGACCCTCGCTTTTGGCGATGACGAGCAGGCGCAGGGCCGGTGGGGTTGTGGAAGTCGTATACCTATATATATGGTATGATATATAAGCATTATACATGACGTGTCCGTCCCGAAACAAAAAGGGGTCGCACGCCGATGTCGTACTTCCGAGGGGCAGGAGAACAAACATCAGTGATTGTTGCCATGGAATCGAAAATAATTTAACGAGGGTTCCTATCACCCTCACCCCTATTCTTTGTACACACGACCACATGGTCCGTGATCGAAAAGCAAAAATAAACATTTATTGGTAAAAAAAATGTCAAAAAAGAAGCAAAAATATTATTTACCCTCCACAAGCATCGAACTTAAATGAAACACAATATTTTAGTCCTTGGTAATAACCAGCGTAAATTATTCTTTTCACGGTTGAACGGTTCTAACTTATACATGATTAATAAATGTCATATAAAAATCAATAATAATACAGAATACAGTGGATTGCTTCATTTAAGAGTATACGCAAATTCAACAAATAGTCAGTCTTGTAGAGGATTTTTTTAAAAAGTATGTAAGTACAGATGCAGATACTTATTTTCAAACGTATTTGAATACTTGGAAAAAAAAGTATTGAAGTAAAAATACATTTACTTTTAAAAGTATTTATAGATACGAACTAACAGATATAACTAACGATATACATTTATTTCGTACTTTCAAATACTTTTGTTTTTTTTTTCACTGTGTTTTACCTTGACCTATTATTTCCTTATAGATAAGTTTAATCATTAGAATGAGAATGCAACATTTTTCGGTCTTTGTTCAAAATAAAAGAAAACCGATGAACTTCAAACACTCATAAACAATTAATTTGACTTTTTGGTTGACTGTTTTTTTTTCTTGTTAAATGTAGAAGATCGATTTGAGAATCTTGTATTAAACTTAAAATTTTTAGATATAAATAGAAAAAAAATTGGAATTTTTAGAATTACAACGAGGTGTGAGAGTTATTCTTGTAAAGCATGTTTTGAGCAAAAATCAAGCATCTTATTTTTTGTCGGCTTTGATATATGCGCACATAGCATGTGCGAAGATAGACAGGTACCCGAATATAAACACACTCAAACTAACCATTATTTACGACCAACACAAATGCGATGGGTGCCGGCGACGAAATTGCATCATGTTTTCTAAAAATGTTCCCTTATTAAAAATACATATACGCGCCTTAAAATAATACAACTTAGACACGTAGTGTTTACCTGTGATAGTCAAAATAACAGAAAGAGTTTACTGGAAAATCAGAAGGGTTCAGTCATTATAAACGATATAAGTACAATAGTACATACAGTACAACAATTATGTCCGATTAAACAAAAATTTGGTTTTTATTTTCGTGTTTTTTTTTCCATGGTTTGTTATGTCGACTCTCGTACTTGGTTGACATTTTTACCAAGGTGTACGAGCTTTAAATTGGTTATCAATGAGAACTAGTGTACATTCCATATTCCCAGGAATATGTTCATCCTATTATTATATGCGCAGGCGGACATTGAGGCTGAATTTGGTCCAAACGTGCGCACCATGGACAAAAAAGTTTTATAACCACTGCACGTTTTGATGTTATATTTGTATTATATTTTATTTAAATTATTTTATAGTGAATACAAATTATACAACATATTATGTTTTCACGTATTGTGTACAACTTTAATCTTGAGTTATTTGAGTCTGACGCCTTCGAATACGTCGTCTAGATAGTATTTTTCTCGTTCGATATAATATATTTTATTTTAGATTCTGAGCGAAGCGATAAATGTTTTGATTTTACAATTATGTGTGTTTTTTAATTTTTTTTTTTTTGTGCCTGTGTACACGATAAGTAGTCGAAAAATAATGCTTCGATTTTTTTCAATAGTACCTATCTTATTTGATGGGAAAATGAATCTATTTAGTGCATTCGGGAGGTCATTATTTAAAATTCCCAATAATTTTCAAAAGCACGGGGGAAAACGGAAATGTTTTCAGCAAAATCGATTTTGGATTTTGGTATAACTTTAAAAAAAATGACCGCAGATACATGAAATTTTCACTGATTATTTATATTAGCATTTTCTACAGGCGATAAAATATTCAAAATATTTTGAATTGTTTTGAACTGTTTACGGACATACTCAGTTTCCTATCTTTTTAGGTCTTTTTCTATGAATGGCAATTAAATTTTATTTTTTGGGTAAAAAAACTTGAAAATTAAATACAAGAATCCTAATAATTGGATATAAATATATAATACAATGACTCTTGAAAAATATTAAAAATGTATAGTCACAATTTTTTTTTTATCAGCATTTAAAATTCAATTTTTGACAACATTTATCAAATTTTAAAGTTAAAAATTGATAACATTTTCAACTTGTATAGCTAAGCATTCAAAATATACAACAAGGTTCCACTTAAGTAGGTTGTTCTGTAACTAAAAATCTCCAAAATATAAACACACAGTTTTTTTTATATTAGCTATTTTATGATCAAACTTGGACAAAATTAAATATTAAATAACTAAGAATAACGATTTTAGTTTTTTTGTTGTAATTTTATAATATTAATTCAACTTACCGGCTACCATATTAGTAATATGAAATAACAATGCCCCACAAACCCCACATGCCGCGCAGCGTTACAAGTTAAGTTAATTATTATTTATTTATTCTGTTTAGTAGCTAAGTACGGTAAAATAAACTTATATGTATCAGGTACAATAAAACAGGAACGACGTAAAAACGTTACGTATTCTTTCATGGGATAAATTGATATTCTGTTGAAACTCGTAATGTTGACTATCGCAGACATCAGCTACTCATCGGCCATCACCAGGACAAATTGTAATTAACCGAGATAAGGAATTACAATGACAAACGGCATCAATGGTATTAGTCAATACGACAATATATATTAAATTATCATCGTGCGACACCGAAATCGTACGAGTCGACCTCATTACCACAAACAAATAATTATTACGATTTACGACCATCGTGTTAAGGGAAAATAATATTATGATTAAACGAAATAGTGACAGCGTAAAAAACGTTACAATATTGTATGAAATAAATATCGTTTTAGAATTTTTTTCTGGGCAGGCCCGGAAAAAATGAATATACCCATACGAGGTATACATATAAATTTACTAAAACAACATCGATTAATTTGTGTTTTTTTTTTTTTTTTTTTTATATATAAATAAACTATTTCTTTTATTTTATTTGAAATAAAAAATCAAATCAACCTCCACAACTTAGTTAAAATTACAAAATGGTATATTAATAACAATCCATATCAAATACTAATAAAAAAAAAAAAGTATAAATCCTATAAACCTTGAATATTTTGTCTAAAACTTGACAAGTTAGAATATAAAAGTTTTATGTACAAATTAATGAATGGCTATGTTTACTGTCTATGCAGATCTGTTATCGAAATCAATATTTTTTTGTCGTATGCGACTAGATGATAATGTAGTAAGCCGACTCACTCGGTAGACAGGATGTTGAATTCAAGGAACGGATTCAGGTGTAAAATAACAGCAGACTCGTTGTATTTGTCTACTAGTGTAGATTATTCTGATTAAACACTGATGTGCTGCGACGTAAGTATAATATGCGTGCAGTATGAACAAAGTAACAAGTTCTAAATGTCGTTGAAAATATTCCAAGTACAAGTTATTATTAATCCAGTAAGTTGAGTGACGTGAAGGTACCTACTCGGAGTAGCTTGGAATCACGTCTGAAAACAGGCCGTTTGGGGTCTCCAATAATATAGTCCTACCCCTCTCCCCCAGCCTATCGATAAGCGTATCTATAACTTATAAGCTCCCACGGATGCGATGTCCGTCCATGCTGTATTTCGGCACTGCTTACCACCTACACTCATCCTGTTGACTGCATTTTGATAATCTACTGCTTAGTATTAAATTGACACATATAGTACATACATATACATACATAACCATGTATAGGACACTTATATTTATGATAATATGTTACCATAATATAGAATATCTTGCGCACTATGATATTCGTACGCGTGTACGACCATATCGTTCTTAGAATTTGTAACTCGTAGAACTCATATTGAAAGTATCCTATGTACTATTATATACCTACTATTATTCAAGTCTGGGCAAGTTAACGATTTTTTTTAACTCGTTAAGTTAAGTTATTTTAAAATAATAAAGTTAAGTTAAATTAAAAGTTAATCATATATTTTTCGTAATTTTGAAAAAAAAAGTAACTTAACTTAGTTTAAAGTTAAAATTTTCTAATTTGCAAAAATAAATAATTGCACATATAATATTAGTTTTTCTACGCTCAAGAAAATTACTGGGGAAATTTTTTAAAATAATACATAAAAGTATTAACTAGCTATCAAAAAACCTACTTCTCCAAAATAAACCTCATTAATAATTTGCATTATTCTTTGCACTAAAATTAACTTAATTTAGATACTTTTAAATAAAATTAACTTAAAGTTAACACGTTATAATCTTAAAAAAAGTAACTTATTTAGTTTAAAGTTGTAAAAAAAGTAACGAGTTAATTAATTTAATTAAAATTAACTTAACGTTGTAACTTAATTTTAACTTTTAACTCGTTAATGCCCAGCCTTGCTATTATTATTATTATTATTATTAGGGCCACGCTGACCACTACTAGCTCCTAGCAATAATGTGCCGAAGCTTTTTATGTGCCATTGAAGCGTACATAATATTATGCGTGGTAGAAACTCTAGTTTAATTAGAACCATGCAACGTGTAAGAAATATTTTAATATTGATATTTTATTTGTTATTTTGTTGTATATTTTAATCTAATCTTAGTAATTTAATCACTTAAATCTATATTGTACTTCTTGCTACATCATATACCTAATGTAAATTATTATTTTACGTTTTCACCAATTGCAATAATTGCACTCGTCCATTTAATCATAATAAATAAACATAAATTAAAATCGTGGTCAGAAACAGTTTCGGTTGGTTTAAAAAAGTAAAAGCACTAAAATTCGTATGTAGTTAATTTTCAGTGGTGGTCAGTTATTAAACATACCAATCTAATCTTGTCTAGCAAATATTCATACCGATCAACACAATGATACAATAAGACTTTTGACAACTAATTTGAATTCAAAATTATGTTTATGAGTACTTGAAACCGATCAGTCCACATTTCCCAATTCTGTTCCCTAACTCCTATAAACTTATTTTTTTAATATTTTAAAATATAAGAAATTTCACGTGTTGATTATTTAGAATTGATATCAGAATTAACCATAAACCATATACATTATTATAATAATTAAATATTGATAATATAATAAATACGATTTATTCAGCAAAAATTAAACCTTCCGTAATATAAATAGTAAAATAAATTACTTTAATAGCATTATCAAAAAACATATGAAATAAACTTAATATAGGCTGACATACCATCATCGCTCAGAATTTATTTCATATTTTGGTACAATAATATATCATTGAATTCAAATTTAACACATTCATTAGTGACCCACATGACACCTATAATTGAAGGTATAGTAGAGTGGTGCCCACTTGTTTGCCTATTTTAACTTTAAAACGAAAAAGGTGCAACAAATAACAATAGGTAAATACATTTATACCACATACATGAAAATGCTCTATAATTTATTTTTAAAAGTAGCTGGTAATAGTTATGGGGCGCAGCCAAAAAATCAAACACAAACAAAATTCAAACCTTAAATCCACTACCCTCCGGTTAATCACTAATGCCCCAATTTACGTTACTAATCATACCCTTCATTCAGATTTAAAAATTAATACAATAGAAGAAACTGCCAAAACCCTTTATAAACGTTTCCGCTCCCGACTGACAAACCACTCCAATCCACTAATCTCTGCCCTTGATTCCGACACCATTCCTGGTAACCCTCCTCGTCGACTTAAGAGAAAGTGGTGTAGAGACTTAAATATCAATTAACTAAATATATAAGGTAAATTAAATTTAGCCTAATCATGTCATAAAGTGTCGCCATTGGGTGGCTGCTTTTATCACGTTTTTGTCAAGCTATATTGTATATTTCCGCATGTATACTTATTGTAATAATTTATTTACAGATTGTACGCTTTGAAAAAAAAAGAAAAAAAAAAAAAAAAAAGTATAAATAGTTGGTAATAAACTAAAGTTTAATTCAAGATTAGTATTTATTCATTCATTTATTGATAAGCCGTTGAAATGTTACAAATATTAAAAAAAATAACTATAAGTACCTACATATTACTTAAAAAAAATTAAATATTTTTATATAATCTGTAATTTAATTATTTATTCATAGCTAGTAGGTCAAGTTAGGCGATAATTTTATCTCAATACTCATATTTTTTTCTGTACATTTTCTGATAATCTAATTCTTCTGATACTTCTGATGAATCTAATGATAAGAACAGTCGTTTTTACTAGCATACTTCAAACAGTCTAAATACCACAGCCTTGGCACATATATACCTCTATATATTTGCCAAGGCTGTTGGATAATTATATTTAGACTGCTTAAAATATGCTTGTAAAAACGGTTGTCCTCAGCTTAGAATTGCAACAGGATCAGAATAATCACATTGCCTGAAATATGCATGAAAAAAAATATGTGTCTAGGATTAAATTATTTTAATCATATTAGGAAGCAAAACAAAACAAAAATTTTGATTTTTTGAGAGTTAGTGTATTCCAGCAAGTTTGATTGCCATCTTGAATTCTATTCCACCCATATTGACATGGATACATGTAAACACTGTGAACAAATAATAAATACATTATTTGGGATATATTGTTAAATAGTTTGGAACAAATTCCAGAAAATTTTAGTTGCCATGAATTTTTAAAATTTTTTTTATATATGAATTTTAAACAGTTAGGAACGAGATAAAAAAAAAATTGATGAAATCATTACTATGCAAGTATTATACCATTCCAAAGTTTGCGATTTTCTATTTTTTACGAATGCGCACAAACGCTCTGGTTTACCGTGCAACCTAATGATTTTTTTTTTTAGAACTTAGGTAGGTATGTATTTTTACGAGGTAAGAATGATAGTGCATTAGTATTTGCACAATCAGCAAAGTCATCCTTTGTTTTGTAGTAGGTATGTACCTACTGTATATCAGAGGTATTCAAACTATGCGTCGTGGTAATATACGCAAAGATATAGCCGCGTCAAAGTACTGGAAAGCAAAATTAATGTAATATATAAATGTAACATACCTAAATTAATATTTAAAATAATATTTTTAATCATTGTTGAGATTATGGAAATTTGAACTTTTATTTCTATAACACAGTACTAAAGTCATTATTATTAAATCGTCACCGTTTATTTAAAAGTTACCAACAATTTGGGAGCCAACAAAACACATTGTTTTAACACAAATAGTAGCCGTGAGATAAAAACATTTGAATACCTCTGATGTATGTAATACATAATAAAATACCTACTGACGAATATAGACAAAAGTCGCTCGCCACGCCTTCTCCTTACTAGCTCCGGTCGCCAAACTCAAGGATAACACAATTAGTGTTTTCATAAGTATTTTATTTTGCACCATCATTCTTAACTCGTTGCAGAAAATGTTAAAAAGAAAAAATTACTTGTGGCAAAGTGGTACATGAAAATTTTCAAACTGTGTAAGTGGTACGCAGATATAAAAAAAGGTTGAGAACCGCTGATATGTATAATAAAGTGATTATTATAGCCAATATTTCATTATCATAAAATATAAATAGGTATTCCCTTATAAATGATCATCATAAAGAAAAAAAAAGTTCTTATATATATAGATATAGGTACAATTAATATTTAAGGGTTTTAATACAGTACCTATACCTACCAAAAAAAAAACAGCTGAGGGGTTAAAAAAATATGTTCAACACATATCTATTGTAAAGGATACAGAGTGAGCGGTTTTTATTGATAGGTACATAGGTACTACATTTAAATAAAACGGGGGGGGGGCGGATGGTAATTTCAAATCTTCGTCTTTAAATAAAAATAGTTCAACACGCCACTGACACAATAATACACATAATTTATTGTTGTGAGCAACACGGAAAGTCTTTGCCAGTAGACGGGACTTACTTGATTAGGTAAAACTTCACACGGCGTTTCGACTACGATCTATGCTGACTATAATATGTATGTGTAGACTCGGTGATCGATATTATCCAGGTGTAAATGGTGGAATTCCGGATGACTCCATGGCGGTGTCGAGGTGTGGAGGACTATCGACAGGATATAATGCAGTGGTTTCCGCTGACGGGCGAAGAGTCACCGCGACTTCCGGGCTTTGGGCAGTGACTTCGTGCGTGTAGCGGGCACCACTGCTGCAGCTGTACCGCCCACCAAGGCGCCAACCATGATTGTACAACCCGTGATGCAGTGGTGCCTTTGATAATAATATCAATTATCGACGATCGGCTGCGGACGGAACAGGAACACCGTGATTTGTTATGATTTTAATTTCAACATATTATAGGTGATGTACGAAGCAGTGCTCTATTTGCGCAAGGACATTATGGGTATTGGTCGAGGGCCAATGTGAATTAGGGGCCCGCCTACTGGATTTAATTTAATACTTAAATTCAAATAACACCAAAAAAATATACACATTCAAAAATACTTGCGTCAAGATATAAATTATATTTTCCACTGTCATACAAAATGTAGTTATAAGATAAGAAATACTCATAATAAGATGGTCTATTATATTTTAGGCCACTTGGTACCTATGTATATAGTTTATGATCATACACGTCATACATTAATATATGTATATGTCGCATGCACTTGATGAAATTGTCTATTTCATAGACTGTATAACTTTTCATGAAATGGATACTAAAATTTCTTATTGGGTAATTTTTTTCATCAAATGGCCATCCACAATAATATATATTTAATTCATATTTAAAAAAAAAAAACAGAAGAAGAAATAGATATCAAAATCAAGTTATTTATTTTATAATAAACATAATACAATATCATATCTTAATTAAATATACGAATTGTCTTAAAATGTTATACGATTTGGAATACATTGTCTTTAATTTAGTAGATCAAACAAATAATATGAATCGTATAGGAACCCAGCATGGGCTGTTTAAAGGATGGTTTGGATTTCAAAATTTGCAACTGACCACATCAATTTTTATTTATGTTGATCAAGTAAAAAATAACAAAGAAATAACACTACGTGAAACAGTTCGTGCTTTATCAAGGGGCAAGGATATTTGAGCTGTTAGTGTAAAAAAAATGTAACTAACCGTTACGCGTGTTTAAAAGCTAAATTAAAATGTAATAGACGTTGCCACGATTCAACTCATTGTTTAAATAAATAAATAATTAAATTAAAAAAATTAAAAGACATTGAATTCCAAATCTTATAACATTTTAAAACAATTCATATATTTAATTAGGGTATGATATTGTAGTATGTTCATTATAAAATAAATAACTTGATTTTGATATCTATTTCTTCTTCTGTTTTCTTAAATATACTACATTGGATCGCGGACAATGTCCTACAGCATAGCAAGTAGTCATTGTGCTAAAATTCGATTGTACGCATGCTTGATCTGCCCGATTAACTAATGGCAACCAATACACAAATAAAATACTAATTTCTTATTAAATACATATTATTATTTCTCCTATAACCAATAGCAACCACTTATAAACAAAAATGTTCATCGTAAGTCTCGAAATCACTGTTGAGCACCTCCCCGGGTTGGAACTCTAATTTAACCTTTTTTTTAATTACCCTATGTTATTCAAGGATAAAATAGCATTCTAATGGTGAATTAATTTTTGAAATCGATCCTGTTAATGGTCTTCAATGATCTATAAAGTGTTAAAATATGTTTTATGATTGGTATCTATTCCATATAAATTGTAATTATATGCTTATAATAATACAAATTGTTTGTTAAAACATAAAAATATGCCCAAAGTATACAGACCAAATTTTTAAAATATAATATAATATCGATTAAAACTGTTTTACAACAACATTCAACGCCACCGGTGACGCGTTTAAGCGCGTGATTCCTAATAATATTATTATATTATGTGTAATGCCGGCGACGCATTTAGCGCCATGGCCAATATTATAAACTCAAATATAAATTATACATAATACACTATTTCATCTACTTATAATTAAAATTTAAAATTGATTTTTAATAGTTTCATATAGTTATTTTATATTTAATAAATATTATGTTCGGGCGGCGTTCGCTGTGTATAACTGTATAAGACGCTATTTTATGTCTTCGGATCCGCCCATTATATTATAATATATTATTTAATTATATATAAACAATAGTAATTAATATGTAAATTACATGCCTGTTTTTATTTTATTGTAAGCAAGCTAACTAAAGAAAAACTAAAATATTTGTATTCATTATCACATTATAAGTACTTACCTACTTGTATTTCCTTGTCGTGGCCCGTCGATTGATTATTTTGTTATTGGCATGTAATATAATGTAAAGACGTGTCGTCTGATACTATTCGTTCGATGATGTACAATATTTCTCTACGTTTCATAAAACAATAACTAATAGTTGTTGCTATATTGACGACCGATATTCAAAAACTAACTACGAATGATTGTAAATCAACATTAAACGTTGTTGTAATTGGTGTGGCGCGTGCGAACACTCAACTGCGGAAACGCTCTGAGTGTACGTATCGGCCGGCGTTGCTAGTTCCCGGATGGGTGACCACCCGGGATTTTTAGCAACGAATCCTTGCCACACATACAAAAACGTGTTTCAACTAATCGTTCCCTCCCCCCTACAAAAAACAACATACAAACAAAAAATAGCTAATGGCATAGTTGCCGGGCTTAAGCTCAATAAAAAAAAAAAAAAAAAGTTATTATAGTTTTCTATTTTTATCTACCGACTGCCCCTGCACTGCGATAATATCATAACAATTCCAGATCAGCGCCAGACCGTTCACCATTGTAACCCGGGTATTATATATATATATATATATATATATATATTATATATACATATATAAATTAATAATATATTGTGTAATACATCATTAGATAGGATAATAGATATACCTAACTTACTCAAATTTCTCTTACATCACTAGAGTATTGTTTTGAAACGTGATATTCATCTTTCGGATTCATTATTGACTGCAAACCAATGATTTGCTGAATCGTGTTTAATTTAATAGTTGTGAATCCTAACGAATTTTCCATCATAAAAAACGCCGCCCCAGTTTCATTAAATGTGTTTCCGCCCTTATGCAATGGTCTAACCAGCTTGTGCTCTAGCGGCGGGCCTAGTGTATAATACATTTTCAAGAGCTATACATTAAAATATTATATAATTTAAGCTCAAAAAAACATTGCTTCCACAGCGTGTTACATCCAAAAGGAGACGAAACACCACAATATTTTTTTTCAGGACAACGCCGGGTAATTTAGCTAGTATGCAAATAATATTAATTCAACTTACCACCTACGGTATTAATAATAATAATATAAATATTTTATAAAATATCCTAGTCTGACAACCGTCTCCGTTCAGAATCGTTTTTCGTATACAATGATATTATATCATTGAATTCAAATTTAACTCCATCTATTATAGTAAACCCACCCGTAACCTACTGTACAGCAGAGTGACACTCACATATCCGTTTTTTTTTTTTAAATATGTT
Organism: Nasonovia ribisnigri; assembly: GCA_027563435.1. Classification (NCBI taxonomy): domain Eukaryota; kingdom Metazoa; phylum Arthropoda; class Insecta; order Hemiptera; family Aphididae; genus Nasonovia; species Nasonovia ribisnigri. Next base: position 48,425 of record JANEHU010000869.1, on the reverse strand, counting down.
CATTCATACCAATATTCTTGGGTCAGCAAGATGGAAAAAAAACATTATAGGAAAGTACCCAACCAACTCCAAAATATCAATAGTAAAAATATCGACACCTAAGACCCAACCAAGCTTTTGTAACGTACGCAATGGAGAAATGAATAACAATCAATAACAACAGCAGTGATAATAAACTACTATTATTTTTTTTATGGTACATATTGTTACGATTGTTATGGTTTATTGAGGTTCGGTAGGTGCCGGGTGGACCGGCAAACACAATAATATAGTATTATATTACGGCCCCGGGCGGGGACATGATAAATATAAATTAATTTGGAAATCTATTGCATGGGGCCATCTAGCGGTCCTCCGTCGTGGGACCGTCACTCTCGGCGGTTCGTCGGACTGTACACAGAAACGGTGTACCGGCGCTCTACCTTGTGACGGTGTCTAGTCGGATGCTAGATATATATACTGCCAGTCCAAGACCAATTATTGCGGAGGTCTGACGCACGGTTACCGTCCCAAATCGCCGTATGGTGAACCCCCAGGAGAAATCCCGGCGAAAATACAAATGACGCCGGTGTCAATCATAAAAGTAGTAGCAGAAATGCGCAAAATGTTGTGATCAATGTAATAATGAACATTCCGTTGTTGCAACAAACGTGTCACGGTGCCGTGCGTGCTCTCGACCTCCCTAAAATTTTTGATTTTTTTTTTTTAAATTTAAAATTTTACATTGTATTAAAACTCTCGACCGTATAACTATAATTTTTTTCTCAGTTACACTTACTCAATTCCAGAGCTTACTAATCTATAATTAATTAACGATTTGTCAATATATATTCATATGATGCATGCGGTGGATTAATACATATATATTTATTATAAGTATTATGCATTGTAATAGGACATCCGACAATAATATGATTTATTTTAAAAAATTTTTAATATACCAACAAATAATTAAAAATACAATGGCTAGAAATTACATTTAATGTAAATTTGTTTAATACGTATGATAATATTATTATGTATTATGCTGTATAGAATTATTTTCTATTTTCTACTAATAGTGTTCAATTCGTACGAAAACCAAAAAATTTTTTTAATGTTTTGTAACAAGTAGTTACGTTGGGTACAACGCATTCAAGTATTTTTTTAGATTTTTTTTCTTCCATATTTTTTTAATGTAATTATTAATTTTTATATCTTAAAAAATGTGTATAAAATATAAATGTATAATAGTATAATAGCTACTGTAAGCAACTATAATATGAAATACTACAAAAAAAATAGTAGATAGGTACTTACCATATCTTTACAATCACTAATAAATAATAATATTGGCTATTGGCTACACGTAAGTGCATTGATTATTACAGCAGTGATATAATTATCCTTGTTCACTGTACCGTCACGGAAGAATAAATAATTACATTTAGTCGTTTTAGGTAGGTAAAGCATGTTTTTTAACTGTTTGGATAAGAATTCGTATGTACGTTTTTCTATAAACATTATATCGATTTTATATTTTTATAAAGTAATTTGAAATGTAGCACGAGATAGTTAAAAGTGGTAGGAGGGACGCCAGTTGCCCATCTCTGAACTATAGCATAAATACCTAAATATGGAATTGACTATTAAGGTGAGATTTATTTAATCGAAAACTATTATACCTATACTTAGTTTAATAACTTGGTACTCACTAAATGTATCATTTGTTCTTTTGCACAAATAATTCAAAATTGTCTTATTTGTTGTTATGACCTACTCTTTCCTCATTCTTTTTTTTATTTTAGCAGTGCCACTTATTTTATTATTAGAAATATGGTAGGTTGATTTAATATTTGCTGAAAACATTTTGTATATTAAATTTCATAAACAGATTATAGAAATCCATGGTCAAGCACTTTAACCTTACATTATAATATTATGCTGATTATAAATCGTAAGCAGACATTTTTATAAAAAAGAATATAAATATATGTATAAAAATAATTGTAAATTATTGACTAACGTGATAATCAGAACAAACGATCTCTTGGCACAATTGTGGAAAGCCTACAAAAAAAAAATAATAACGACTGCATTGATGTTATTTATAACTACCTAATTATCTGACCAGAATACGTGAACGATGATCACGCCATATTACACATACATTGACAATAGTAATGCTAAATCTCAACATTATATCTGCACCCCCGTTACATAGCCGCTGACCGCTTGTTATAAGACTATATAACAAGTAATACACTTTGTTCAGGTAAGTTTTTTAAAAAATCTGATATACTTAAAATCAAACTGATTAACGTTTTTTTATTTAAGGTAAAAAAAAAAACAGTGGATTTCTTTTCGATTGTATCTGGTGAAAGTTCGTAAAACGAAGATGTGAGTAAATACATTTGTGTGTGTGTGTGTATACATATTGTTGTACTATGCATAAATTATAAAAATATTATAATTAAACCTATTAACCAGGTTAAGTAAACAATCATATGTAACATTATGTAATACAATAACAATTGGTATAATTTAAGCATAGTCAGTTAGTATGATGTAACTAGATTAAACTTAATATCGATGTTTCCGATAGTGATTCGATTGTAAAATTGATACTTTAGGAACATGTGAAGACAGAAAGGGGGTCAGTGGGTGCCGATCGTGTGACTCGATCGCCACTGGACGTCGAAGTTTTAATAAAAGTGCTTATTATAATTAATTTGTTAGTATATTAGTGTATGTCTATTACGATCAATGTGAACGTCTATCAATTTTGGATATACTGACTACAGAAACCATCTCGTTGATAAGATAAAATGGTAGAATAGTTATGTCTGCTTTAATTGAAGAATATACTGTATCGAAAGTTGACAAATAAAACCAACTTTTTCTACTTTTCATCAATAAACGAATCGATACACTGTTGCAATTGTTCAATTCATTGAACTACGTCATTAACATTAGTGTGCATAAAACCAGCTTTGGAGCTTCGGAGCTTTGTATTACATTTGCAAGATTTTGGCCCAATGAATAAAATTTTATTGATATTTATAGAAATAAACTAAAAAAATGTTGACAGAATATGTCCGTAAACAGATCAAAACGAATAAAAATTTTTCGAAAATTTTATCAAGTATTGGAATTGATAAAATAAAAATATGGTATAATTTTCAAGTATCTACAGTTATTCGTTTTTGAATTACAGCAAAATGAGAAATTGAGTAAATATCCAATCTTTGAAAAATGTAAACTTCAAACGTTCTTAAAAATTTAATTTTACTTTCAGGTAGACATTTTTTTTTGTAACAATATATTAGGAGCCTTGTATTAACATTTCAAGCTTTTTTACTTACCAAATACAGTTTTGTTGACATTCATAGAAAAAAAACTAAAAATATTGGAAACTGAATATGTCCGTAAACAGTTCAAAACAAGTCAAAATATTTTGAAATTTTTATTTTGCACAGGAAATGCCAATTTAAAATAATATACTCAGTGAAAATGTCATGTATTTATTATTGTCATTTATTTGTTTTAGGGTTACATTGAAAACCAAAATCGAATTTATTGAAAACCAATTTTGCGTAAAAATTCCCGTTTTCCCTTAATTTTTCTTTTGTTTTTCTCTGCAATTTTGAGAACTATTGGGAATTAAAAAATTGACCTCCCGAATACACTAATTTGATTCACTTTCCCGTCGTAAAAGATACTGTTGAAGAAAATAATATTGTTAAGTTTTTTTGATTGGCTATTATTAAGCGCTGAATTCTATATGTGATACTTTTGTATTACCTTATAGTTTGCCAACTCTGCCTATTTCGTATTTTATAGAATTCCTAGACATTATATAAAATCCTACGGTTATACACAGTACAATACTACTAAAATATATTAGATAACCTAATATTTCTAAAAAAGAATCAAGTACCTAAGCTTGTTAAATTTTTGAAATTTGTAAAAATAATGCTTATAATATTATTATATAGTTATATGTATACAACCAAAAATTAATGAATCGCATTGATAACAACCATATTTTAAAGTTGAAACAAATTTGTTCATTTTTTAAAGAAGTATTTTTTTTTAACAACTTTGATATATTACACATAACTTGCTAATAAATTAAAATATCGTAAAACCAACATACAAACACAGTAATGTTCTTGCCATCTAGTTTCATGATAGGTCGATTCACTCTAATTTTTAAACTAACATAGTTAGACTTGATCTGCTGAGTTAAAAATTGTCGATGTCAAGCACTTGTAAGACGGATACAACACATGAGGATAACTAAAGTTGTTATAAAAACAGAACATTGAATTTTGTTTAATTTCTTGTTATATGAAAAACCATAAATTTTAATTTTAAAGTATGTGCATGCATTTCTTTAATACCTACTCACTTTATTTGTTTCTAGAGCGCACAAATACAACGTCAGAATTCAGTTATACGGGTTAGTCACTTTAATATTGTTTCGCAAAGTGGTTATAATATTATATATTTATATATATTTTATGGTCCAATAATCGTTGGTAGCGGTTTTGAGTGTACGTATAATATTTTGCCGAAGACGTTAATATTAAAAATCGATCGTTCTATTTTCGATCCTAACTAAAATATGCGGATAGCCATTGTCTACTTAATGTATAAAGACTCGTATTATATAGTTATTTAGCATATATTATAATGTTTAAAAAAAAAATCGCCCATTTATTGTTTGTAAAACCTGGGTAAGTGCATTGCTGTGGAGTATGTGAGCAGTTTTGGAAGTTTGTCCATCGCTCTTCTGTCCACGGACAGGATAGTGTATTATTACAGTTATAGAGTTGAATGCAATGATTACATAGCAAATGTATACGTTAGTTGAAAAATTAGAGTAAATCTACATATTATCATGCAATTTAACGGTAAGAACATTTTCAGTGTTCAATGTTCATATGTTGGTTTATTTTTACGATTATTCAGTTTTTAAGTGAGTGAGTATTTTTAATTTACGCTATATTATACATACAATGCATCAAAGTAGGCAAAAGTCAGAAAGTAGGTAGGTATGTCTAATGTGACACGAGATATTATAAGTTAAAATTTATATATTATATTGACTTGATTCAACAAAAAAAAATTATTATTTAATAAAAATTTTTTTTTAAAAAAGGGGTCTTATTTAAAAAAATTAAACCTACATGTAACGACATTTCAAAGTATAAAAATAAAAAGTGGGTAAGTGCATTGTGGTGGAGTATGTGAGCAGTTTTGGAAGTTTGTCCATCGCTCTTCTGTCCACGGAGAGGATAGTGTATTGTTACAGTAATAGATTTGAATGCAATGATTACATTCGATAAAAAACGATTTTGAGCGAAGTACCTATCAGTGTATCTATAATGCATTTATGATTTTTAACTATAATACATTTATAGTTTTACAAGTTTTTTTTTAAATTTAATTAGTTTCTATGGTGATCAGCAAAGGATTTTTTTAAAAATGAAGCAATCCGCCGTATTCTGTATTATTATCGATTTTCATATGACATTTATTAATCATCTGTAAGTCATAAGTTAGAACCGTGAAAAAAATAATTTACATTGGTTATTACCAAGGACTAAAATATTGTGTTTCATTTAATTTCGATGATATTATTGATAAAAATATTTTGGCTTCTTTTTTGATATTTTTTTTACCAATATATGTTTAGTTCTGCTTTTCGATTACGGACCGTGTGGCCATGTTTCCAATGAATTGGGGATGAGGGCGATAGGAACCCTCGTTAAATTATTTCTCGATTCCATGGCAACAATCGCTGATGTTTGTTTTCCTGCCTCTCCGAAGTTCGACTATGACGCACGACCCCTTTTTGTTTCGGGACGAACACTTAATGTATAGCGTATATACATATCATCAAATATGTATGTATATATAAATGTACATTTATATATATATAATCATATCATATATATATATATATCGGTATACGAGGTCCACAACCCCACCGGCCCTGCGCCTGCTCGTCATTGCCAAAAGCGAGGGTCCCATGTATTGATCGAGAAAATATTCGGGCAAGAGAGGTTGCGCATTTCCCCTTTCCACCGTATATTATTTTGTCGGTGTTTGGGAACTGCTCCTTTTCTTCTCTTTATACTAATACATATGTATTCATACGCCACGTCGCTGCGACAAGGATTGAGTGCTCCTCTAACAATAACACAGTCCATTAACTTCGTATTTTAACGGTAATTTTATAACACGTTACAAGAACAAATAGAGAATACCTACACAAATTCGAAATATTATGTAACTACAAGTCGAAGAAGTAGGTATTTAAAACAATCAAAACAATTTAATACTTGCTGTGGTTATAAATACGCAGGTATTAGCTTCTTCAGTCTAAAAGCACACTTTTATTGAATAAGATTTCTAATTAAATATAAAAATATTAAAGTTAACATAAATAATTCAAATTGTTCACTTGCATTGTGTTATATATAGGTACTTGGACTGTTGTCATTGTGTAAACTATTGTAATTATTAGCTGTATCGATCGAGAAAATATTCGGGCAAGAGAGGATTTCCCCTTTCCACCGTATATTATTTTGTTGGTTTTGGGAACTGCTCCTTTTCTCCTCTTTATACTAATACATATGAAGCGCGAGGGTGATATTCGTAATTCATAGTTCATACTTGAAAACTATAACGTGGTTGAAGTGATAGGAAATTGAGTAAGTATGCAACTAAAGACGGTATAATATAGGTAGGTAACTATAAACTATCGCAACTAAATAACGTCGGGTTAATGTCGATATATTATATATTATATAAAATCATCTTTTAAAGTCTACCAGATGACTTTTTATAAAGATGAGAATTAACTGTCTGTATTATGTAATTTGCGTCAAACTGTAAACATTCGGTATTTGACAGTGTGTTGTATATACAAATATTTTTGGATGACCCCGTACTTTTTTGAATTTTATTTTATACATTTAGCTTTACAAGTATTTTTGATTCTTTTAGAATTTCTGAATATAATTTAAATCAAACAATATTTCTTTTCTGAGAATTAAATTAAAACAAAAGTTGTTTTAAGAAAAATGTACAATAAAATTTTAAAACAAACTTTTTTAGTAACTCTAAAATTGGTAGTACAATATACATAATATATTGGCCTGCCTAGTTGTTAGAATACCTTTCAAAAAGATAAAGTGACGCCCTTTAACTTAACTTTTGAATTTGTTGATTTGTTTTAAATAAAAATTACCTATACCTACTTGGAAAAGTGTTTACAATGATACACGTGTGTATCATGTATTTATAAACATAGTATTTCAACGTTTTGGGCTAGGTTGGTTTTAACTGTGTAAATGTACAACTAATTACTATTAATCAGGCCTCGTTACACTATGCCAAGAGTGTGTAATTAACAGCTTGATTATTATTTATTATTATATTAGTTAGAGGTGGAATAATCGGCTATTGAGGATTTAAGCTGATTTACCAAACATAATATGTAAATTACTATTTACTAGTGCAACCTCTATAATACCACCAACCTGGGTGACTTTCAACTTCAGTGTAACTTAAAATATTGTCTTTTTTTTGTACGATAATCGGGCGCTATAAAACTATTTATTGGCTGTTGTCGGAAAACTGATTGGAATGACTGTAAGGCATACCATTCCAGCTTGAACTTATTTAATCTCCCTGCAAATTTGTAACCAGACTCCCCAAATTCATACTACTATTAAAGTTTTAGGAAATACTTAGAGAAGTTTAACAGCCACAAAATTAGTCTTCTACTCCGCTTATCTAAACTTGGAATACTTATAACTTATCCACAGTATGAAATCAAAAATGTCGTATTGTAAATTGTAATGACTGTAATGGTTTCAAATTATGTAAAAATTAACAAGGTACTTGTTTGAAATTCAATTTTTATTTATAAAAATTCACTCTATAATATTCTGCTTCGGAATATGAAATAAAAAAAGTACAAGTATCTGTAATCCACATGGTCATTCAAAAAGTAAAAATTAAAAAAAATTCATAATGATAAAATTTTTATTAATGTACGGTAACGACTTAAAATTATGTAAAAATAAATTGGTTCAGTGACGTTATTAATTTTCGAGATGATGAGAATTTTCTGTTGAGATTACTGTTCTGTATAATATATAATATATATATGTATATCTATAAAGAAACATTAACAGAGAGAAAAAAGTAAAACTTTTGGGGCAGTTACGTACGCGGTGACGTCCCAGCTGCAGTCAATAACAAGTGAAATCAATTTGAGTAAATAATTGTTAACCCCACTTCTGTAGATCACCAACAATCAACCTTTACTTAACGCCGAGTAATACACTGTTTTCGTATAATATATTATTATATAGATATGAGTATTCATGCCTGTTTAAATTACTCCTTGGAATGCGATTTCCAATTTAAATTCTATTATGATATCACCGTTTGACGTAGAACTGGTGATATTAATATATTATATCAAAACCTCATTATATTGGATAAGGGCATTGCAAGTCGCGATTTTCTGTCTTTGTCTAACACACGTGGAACATAGGAATGACGACCTAAACGCCTGACAAAAATTAAGGTACTTCTAGATGTTCGATTTAAAATATGTAAAGATGTTTGAATCGGTGTAAAAGTTTGCTTTGCATCGGTCGAAGCATAATTTTAATATTTTTAATATTTTTTTTAATATATTTAATAATACAAATTAAAAAATTTATAAGGCGTAACATATTTATTCTCATCGAAATATTGCTACAATCGAAAAAGTGCTTCGACCGATGCAAAGTAAACTTGCATACCGATTCAAACATCTTTTCATATTTTAAATCGAACATCTAGAAGTACCTTAATTTTTTTCAGGCGTTTAGGTCGTCATTCCTATGTTCCACGTGTGTTAGACAAAGACAGACAATCTCGGCATGCAATGCCCTTTATGGACGGGTAGCATGAGGCATGCGCAAATGGAGCATTTCAAATCTGCAGGGAGGGAAACTTGAGTTAGTCCAATACATCAGAGATGTAACAATATATACATATAACACATATAATATTACCTTGGTCCGCTCAGTAAAAGATCGCTGTGTTTAATAAACACATCGTTTTTGGAAAAAAATTAAATAATACAATAAATGTATTCATCATACCATATCCAACTATAGGTACATAAAATATGTATAACACAATATTTAAATAATAAAATAGACAATGAAAACAATATATATACATCACAGGTATATGCAGTGTATTGTAATATTGGGTACAGTTATAAATTATTAAACTTAATTCAATCAAATGTTTTTCTTATATCTTGTGTTTGAAAAATTTGTTCTGAGCCTTTGTCACGTCATTCAATTCAGTTGTAATTTTGTCGTACCCTTTATGTGTAAATGTTAGATAAGTGTAGGAACACGATAAAGTAAAAATGATATTTTTAGGATTTAACGTTGTAATTTTAAGCAATTAAGAAAACCTATCGAACCCGTGACAGCACTTAGGTATATTGTATATTTAAAATGTTATATTGAGACGTGTATCAATTAAAAGCCAAAAAATATTTTTATTTCGTTTTGCTCTCTCGATCTATAAAAATAGTAATATTTAATATGAGCCGAGTGGGGTCTAGCTTATTAAAGAAAAAACACATCGGACATTAAAAACTTTCATTATACAATATAAAGGTTTACAAAGTATTTGGGCAACAAAATAATGCTGTAAAACCGGATATCCCGCTGACTATATATTCCTCTAGATATAATACATATATTTAAATAGCGATCAGAACAGAGGAAAAATTTATAAAAAGAAGGTCATCACAATATTACGTATGTATAACATGTATATAGGTACCGAAGATTATGGACTCCACTTCTAGTCGAATCTTTAATTATTATTCCAAACCGCTTAAAAGTGAATGTATTCAGTCGAGAAAAAAACAATGACACAAATAATTAAAATAATATGACCAGAAAACTAAATGTAAACAAATCTGTCGAAGAGTCACATTATTGTAATTTATAACATTACATATTATATATTACGTATAATTGCCGATATAATCTTAATTTTGTTTTCATATTAATTTAAGACATCGTCAACATTGCGAAATTTTACCGGCTAGGTACGTCGATAAATACTAAGAAGACGTTTTCATTATTGAACATCGTAACATTAAAGCTGTGGGAAATCGATTTTAAAATGTTTGATAAATTATGTCTTGAAGTTTAACGGGGACTGCAAGGCGCTTAGGTCTACACGCCACATATAAAGCCACTTCAATTTTGAAAAAAATCTTTTTAAGAGCCTAATGACTTACATATATTATGTTTTTTAGTACACAATAGCTTATAAGCCCAGATTTCAATTTAAAGTGCATCACTTTTTGGGTGCTCTAGAGTCTAGCACATGCGTTCCAAGTATATTTGATGTAAGAAATAGCTCAAATATCATATTTTTTCATTTTTACTGATTTTTTTTAGCTTTTTTTGGTAATCTAATAAATTTTTAGTGCATATAGTTCATACTGTACTAAAAAAATGATTTTTTAGATAACTAATATTTGTTATGCATTTCAGCATATTTTGTGATTTATCTTAACATTCTTAACCAATAATGAAATTATATTTTCAAAAGCAAAATTTTTTTGCAGTCATTTTACATTTTGTCCACATTATTGTGCGAAAATCATCATGTTGCCTCAATAGTGAAAATGATAGTAAGTCATAACAATCAATGACCGACGGATTAGGATCTGGCGATATGAGAAACTCTTACATTAATATGAAAATTGTTTTTTTTTATAGATTACATTATTACTCATATGAATTAGGTAAGATAAATGTTATGATGCCATGCCGTTACTTGAATTCATTATATTAATTGTAGGTGTTTAAATATTGGTAAGTGTGTTTATTTAAAAAAAAACTATAATATTGTAAGCCATGTATACCTACTGTTCTCATTTTTTAAATTATTATGTGTAGGTATTCCGTAATATTTATAGAATCCTCAATGTAATACACTCTTATTTTATAATTTGGTATTCTGTGTTTTTTAAAAAAAAGTATCAACATTTTAATCGCTAAATTTCTTCTTTAAGTTATTACGTTGATATTAAATTATTTATCTTATATGATTTAGTTACGTTTAATATTATAAAGCTATGTCATTAATTTAATTCATTATATTAATTGTTTTTAACTATTTTTGAGTGTATTTACTTAAAAAACCATAATATTGTAAGCCATGTACTGTTTCTACTTTTTAAATTAATGTAGGAGCCAGTAGTATAATAGTAATTTAATAATACAGTTTAATAATAATATTTTTTTTTTATTGAACGAAATAATTCCAATTACAAAAAAATAGTACATAGTTTGACATTATGTATTATGTATAGTATATATTATAAACTTAAAAGAAATATATAGTTGATAACTATACATAATCAAAAATAACTAAATAAATAACTACACCCATACCTAGGTACATAATATCTATATTAATCTAAATTAGTTAATAATAGTAAATTGAAATAATAATAGAAATAATAATAATATAATAATAATAATAATAATAATAATAATAATAATAATAGTAAAATAATAATTTTAATTAGTTAATGTACCTATTTGACAATTGATGTAATGTGTGGTGATAAAAAAGTCTATATTACTATTTGAGTTTCCCTCAGACATAAGAACATTTACAGGAGTATCTAGATGATATGTATTTTGATTTAGTAAATAAGAGATAAAATATAAATATTGATATACTTCTACTGTTAATCAGCTTACGAACAATTAAGTGTCCTAAAATTAAGGTCTATCTGTCATATTATGCAATGATTTAATTAGGAAAAAGGAAAGTTTTGAATCAAAAAATACGCCTCCTACGTTCTTTATTATAATAAAGTCTGCGTGGTAAACGTTAAAACGTACAATATTAAATGTATAGTCGAAATGTGACGTAAGTAGTTTTTTTGTAGAGCACATTTTTATTGATATTCAATGACATTTTATCAGTCTTGATACACCACCAGTAAAAGTTATTTAAATCATGCTGTAATTCTGTTGCATTATCTGCCATTCAATATTTTATATATTTATAGTGTCATCATTTTGAATATTTTATGGACTCGAGGCCGTATTTGTTTACTTTTTAAAAAAATTGACGAGCTGCCTATGGATTCTCGAATATTTTGTAAAAAGACTGTATAACATTTATTTAAATAGTTTTTTTTAACGTACTTTCATTTGGTATATGTTTATTTGTGTACTTTTTCAAAAAATATTTAAAGTTTTTTTTATGTATTTTATGTAAAGGTATATGTTTGAAGAAATCAATGTATTACAAAGTTTTTTGAAAAATTTTGATTGGTTTTCTGTGGATGTTGATGCTCATGAACAAAAGTTTATTTAGAAAAAGATTTGTTCAACCATTTTTCATGTAAAAATGATTTTGCATGTTGATCAATTTGAAATTTGAAATTTGTTTTCTGCTGTTATCGGTTTCTGACAATACTGACACAAAATTGTTGTATTATTTAAAATTTTGAAAACCTCACCAGAAATATTGTAAGGCTCCATTTTTCAAATGATGCCAGTTTTAAACTTGGAATTTTGGGCATTTTAAATGTTTGAAATTAATTGGTAAATAACAAAATAATTGTCAGCGAAAAAACACGTACTGTAGGTTCAAAACTCACTTGACTACAACGTGATTCTTACTAACAACAATTGTCTTGTATAAATCATAAATGGGGTGTAGCCCATAAGCGCAAAATATGACCCAAACGCAATCCAAAAGCGCAAAAATAAATAGCCCATAAGCGCAAAAAAAATTACCTTTTTAATAACCCATAAGCGCAAATCTATTTTATAAAAAAAGTGTCTTTAATTAAAATCGTAGTTATTATTAATATTAAATTAAGCATTTACAGTGTCACAGTGATATTAAAATTGGTAATAAAAAATAAAATAAAAATAGTAAAAATAAAAAATATAATGTTGAGTATTATTTTAAATATATTATTTTAAAATTAAATTTGAAATTTGAAGCCCACTAGCTGTCTTCAAATATCCCAATCTGGAATTTTTTTTTTCATTATACATATGCTCCAAGTTTTTGTACTGGAGATGGCTTTAGATTTGCGATTCGTATAGTTTTTAGACCATTTGACTGTATTTTTAAATTAACTTCTGCTTGATGTTCTTTAATCACTTCGATAAAATTATAAATAGATGGGTGCGGGTTATAAAATTGATCTTTCAAATGACGGTGATATGATTCTGGTCCATTGGTGGACCATTTATTTTTGCGCTTTTATCCCACTACCGAGGTACAAAAGCGCAAATTCATTTTGCGCTTTTGAGCTATCGAAAAAAAAGGTCGATTTGCGCTTTCGGGCTTCACCGCATAAATGTAGCAGTGGTTGTAATAATGTAGCTATATATAATATGTTGTTTCGGGCGTTTTATCAACATGACTAGATAAAACAGGTAATAGGTCAAGCCACGTTTCCAACGTACAATCAACCTATGGAAGTTTAGTAACCTATTTTTAGCGTACGATTTTTTTTTTTGAGACGTAAAATATTTGATATAGGTAATATAAACGTACCTATAATCTGTGTTCTCAACACGTTTTTGGATCGTTAGGTATATATATTTATATGATTTTTTGTTAAAATATGTAAAAATATGCAGTATACAATTTTGATATTTAATCAATCAAGTAATGATATGTGGACACTCATTGATTGCATGTATATGATGTTGAAAATAGCAACGTGCATTTTATGCAAAATCTGATGTTTAATTATAATAATCTAACATGTTTCCAAAATAATATATTACCTAACTGTATATATTACAAGGGTTTTCAAACTTTTTTTAATCACGTCACACTATGCTCTTTATAAAATTTTCATGGCCATTCCTAGCCATTGACATTTATGAGATGATTTTTTGTATTCATTGTTTAATCATTTTTGATAGATTTTGGGAATTATTGTTTAAAGGGTCTAATGTATGATAAGCCGGTCTCGGAACTTTATGCATTTGCATGTTTCTTAAGAAGCTACATATTAAAAATCCGATTCAATACAATTTTTTTTTTTTTTTTTTTGATTGTATAGACGATAAGTAGTCGAAAAAATTCTTTGATTTTCTTCAACAGTATCTTATTTGATGGGAAAGTGAATCTAATTTTTGCATTCGAGAGTTCATTTTTTAAAATGTCCAATAGTTTTCAAAAGCGCTGGGAAAAACAAAAGAAAAATTAAGGAAAAACGGGATTTTTTACGCAAAATCTATTTTGGTTTTTGCTGTAACACTAAAACAAATGACCGTATATTCATAAAATTATCATTGGTTATTTATATAAATATTTTCTATACACGATAAAATTTTAAAAATATTTTGAATTGTTTTGAACTGTTTACGGTCATACTCAGTTTCTTATTTTTTTGTGTTCTTTTTTATGAATGTAAATAAAATTTTATTTGTTGGGTAAAAAAGCTTGAATAGAAGACTCATTTAATACAAGGATCCTAATATATTGTTATAATAACTCTTGAAAAATATTAAAAATATATAGTTACAGTTTGAGATTCTGAGCGGAGTGATGAATGTATTGATTTTACAATGTGTGTTTTTTTTTAATTTTTTTTTTATTTTTGTGTCTCTCACACTTTTTAGGACAATGATTCGATTTTCTTCAATAGTACCTTTTCTGATAGGAAAGTGAATCTAGTTGGTACTTTGGGAGATCAAAAGTTAAAACGCTCAATAGTTATCGAAAGCCATAGGAAAAACTGGAAATATTTTTCCAGTACTTTTCAAAAGCGCCGTAAAAAACAAATGAAAAATTAAGGCAAAAACGGGAATTTTTACGGAAAACCAATTTTCGACAAAATCGATTTTAGTTTTTGGTATAACTCTAAAATAAATTACCGTAATTTTGACCCAATGTTTATATAAGCATTTTCTACACATCATAGCATTTTCAAAATATTCTGACTTATTTTGAGCTGCTTAATAAGGACATTTTCCGTTTCCAATTTTTTTAGTTTTTTTTTCTATAAATGTCAATAAAATTTTATTTGTTGGGTAAAAATCTTGAAAATTTAATAGTAAGCTTCTAATATATAGTTTCAAAGGCAGATGAAAAATATTAAAAATCCGTAGTCACAATTTTTTTTTATATAGGTAATCAAAGTTCAAATTTTTACAAAATACGTAAAAATGACGAAAATGTGTGATTTATTTTGAGTTAGAAATTCATAAAAGTTTTGACATGAAGTTTTGCCCAAATTTAATCATAAAATAGCTACGAAAAAAAACTGTGTTTATATTTTTGAGATTTTTTAGTTAAAGAATATCCTACTAATAACGTTCATAAAAATTTAATTTGACTTCAGGTAGACATTTTTTTTTGAAAAAAGTAGGCAAACTTATATTACACACCATTAAACATTTTTACTTGTTTTGAGCTGCTTATTAAGGACATTTTCCGTTTCCAATTTTTTTTCTTTTCTATAATTGTAAATAAAATGTTATTCGTTTTGTCAAAAAGCTTGAAAATGTAATACATAGCTCCAAATATAGTGTTACAATGGCAGAGATCAGAGAGTAAAAGGAAACTCTTACGAAAATCAAGTTTAAAGATCGACTTATGGTTTCCATCAATAATTTATTGTGACTTCGCTATATAGAGTAATAGATTATAGGTACTCATCTGCACTCAAGAAAAAAATACTAAATACGCATTGAATATTAAGTTTTTTCCTTGAGGAAATTGAAGACGAGTAGATGGTGCAACCTTTAATCGTTACAACGTAGGTACCATATTTAAGTTTTTACATTTTGCGGTGATGAAACGGCAAGCCAAAATATAGATTTTCCCGGCCGAATAGTTGCCCCGGTCCACCGCACTGATCGCTCCCATCCGTAGTATAATATACAGTCGAGGGAGATGAAAATTAATTCGAGTTTCGTATCTTTAACGCCACATAACTCGAATTAATCAAAATATTTTTCTAGGGACAAAAAAAAAAAAATTCGACTTATCGAAACTCGACTGTAGTAAATTATAAAAAGTTACAATATAGAATAATATTGTCTTTGTTTCCGATACAGATCCAGTCGTGAAATAAGACGCATAGCTTTTCATTCGAATAAGTCGTGGAATTTCGTTTTGGAAATATGGTTAAACTGTCATAGTAAATGTCTGAGGGTCTGTCGACACCCAACGAGGGGGTCTTTCGTTTCGTTCAGTCGTCGATGTTTGTGCGTCGAGCGCGCACTCGTGTATCGTGTACCGTCACTGAATAATTTTTAAAACACAAAATATCGGACAATCGAAGACCGAAATCACACAGGTATCGTTACATTCCGAAACCGAGCGATCCTTATAATCAAAGATGCGATGAAAACGGTTTTCCCTGTGAGTAATGCTTCTAGTTAAATTTTCACTTTCAATAATATTTTTATTTTTATGTAGGTAGCGCTATACCACTCGACACGATGACGGCGATACTGGCAGTTATGAATTATTACCAATGAAACAAAATCTTTTGAGGTGAGTTGAAGAAATTTGTACTTGACAAAATTTAGAAAATTAGTTTATTATGATGAAAAAAATTACGTAGAATTTCAAATTCAATACAGGAGGTATCGAAAACCTAATACTAAATTTATATGCCTCTTAAAATGTTCATTATAACTATGGAAATGGGTAACAGTACTATTCTTTTATCGTAACATAATTGTACAAACATTTAATATAAAATTAGTTTTTAAATTATAAATGTCGAGCTCATCGTAAATAAATTTTGGTGAGTAGAGTATATCAGTTTTTTTTTTTTGTAATCGGACTGTTACAATCTTTTTAATTCATACTCATACATTATCATGCTGCAGAACAATCTTAATAAAATCATATGAGAGAAATTATTTAGGTATTTAAAAATCATAACTAGAAGTATTATGTACTCTTACTTTTGATGTCTATTTGATTAATAAGATTCAAAGAGCTTTTGAAAAGTACCCCCATTACATAGTATTCTATAACAGAGTTAAACACTTTTTTCGTAAATCTAGTTTATCATAAGTCGAGTAATTCCAGGGTTTTATTTTGTTATAAAATGTAAAAAAAACTATTCCGTTTACATAGGTACCTACTTATATATTTTTTTGAATAGTGTAAAGTTGCATTTAAAAATCTATGTTACGTATTAAAACATTATGATTTTAATTATTTCAATATTAATTTTCAAAATGTTATCCTTATAATGACCGCTGCAAATATAAAATTAACTTATATTTATGCCATACATTTTGTTAGTTAAACATGCTTAAAATAGTCATTTTTCGGCTTAAATATTTTAATCAAAGTTAAAAAAAGCAGAACCTCGATTATCCGAACGTCAATACTCAATGCGTAAAATATCATGACCTGCTCGCAGTTTATATTATTAGGTGGTACATAATATATAATAGTAATATGTACATGTACGTAATTTAATAATTTATATCGACAAACACGTGCGGCTAGCTCATCAATACATATTGTATTCTGAACATCTATATTATTTTTGTTTTACCTATGTACCTATAAATTTTCATTCTACCTGGTTTAAACTGGTTGTCGTAAATCGTAACACATACCTGCTAATCAGTCATGTTTGATTACCTAATAATAATACATACCTATCTACAATAAAATTAGTCTATAATATTTTATAACATTTATTCTTAATATAATAATAATATTCGTCGAAATAAGTATGAAAATAATACGTTATGTACTAATGTGTTATAATAAGTATAATAATATGTAATAGCAATTCTATATTTATTGTACAAAAAATATTTATTTTTTTTAATTTCTCTTATCCGAACTTTCGCTTACCCGAACTCAGTGTGGTCCCAATTAGTTCGGATAATCAAGGTTCTACTGTACAATATATTACGTACCTATATTAATTAAAGACTCAATTTATATTACGTTAAAATATGATTATAAATAAAGTATTGCAAAACATAAATTTCAGATACATATTTAGATAGAATGTATAAAAACATTATTTAAAATGATAAAAAGTCATGAAAATAAAAAATAAAGATGTTGTTAATAATTTAAATTACCAGAAGTAGATACATTTTAATAATTTGCTCAAACAATTAAGACTTTAAACAGTAGTAACCAAAATATTGGTTGTATTAACATCAGAATCATCTCCAATAATATGATAAGCAACAAATTAATATTATGAAATATACCTATGTATGTATAAAACAATAATATAGGTACATTTAAACAAAAAATATTAATTAATGTTCATTTATTGAGCCCTGGAGCTTAATTGTTCAACTGTCATTTGTTGGTCCAGACTCCAGGTTGTTTATCATATCATCAAGCTTTATTAAATAATTAATATATAGTAATAAGTTAAGATTAAATTAAATTAAAAAATGAATACTCATAAAATAATTAATTAATTAATTACAATTAATGAATGTGATACACAAACAGAGAATTCTAACAAATTCTATAATATATATATATATATACAGTAACCAATGCCACCTAATGTTGTAATGTATACTCAAGACATTATTAAAAATCTTCATCTTACATTTACCTATTGACAAACATCATTATTTCTAAAATCAACTTTTAAGCCACTGTTTAGGTATAACGTTAAGAGGATGACACTATTTTTGTTTTCTTTCTCAGACTCGCGCTAAAATACATGAAATCGTTTTTATGATTTTTAAGTTATCTTAGGGTAAAATCAGCTTTTACAAAAGTGAATAATATTTTTAAGAATTTAACATAAAGGTTATTTTTGAAGATTTAATATTTTATTATTTGACTTTGTATTCGAATCTCAATCAATCCAGAGGACCTCATTCTGATAAAAAAATAGTTTATAATATAGAAAAATTATAAAATAAATGTTTTCAATAACTTTTGTATACTTTGACTTGAACATAACGCAATGACCTGTCTCTCCTAAACAAACATTACTATACTATTGTAAATTAAATAATTCTTAGTTCTTTAAGATTAATGATTTTTTTATTTTAATATAACATTTTATTTTCTTAATTTAGGATGTTGAACTTTATTGTTCTATACCAGGATGCATAACTAATACTGAAGAAGAGAAAGTTGAAGATATCACTTTTTTCGCACCAACAATGGTAATTTTCATAACCATTAATAAATATTGTTTTAAAATAATGTTTGATGTGTGTTCATTGCTTATTTTGTAGGAATGTGCAAAACAGTGGAGTTCCATATTAGGTTTGCAGTTGACTGTAAACCGTATTGTGTGTGGAACATACTTCAGACTACAAGACATAATTAATCCCAAATTATCGGTAAATGGTTTAAATGAAAAAGTAAAATCATATTCATTGCCATTACCAATTAATGCTGTGCGTACGGCACCAAATGGTGTTCTTATGTTGAGCAGATGTGTTGATCAATTCAAAAGCACAAAACATAATAATGCTGATGAACAATTCGACGACAAAAAAAATTCCCAATGTACTAGGTACATAAAATATTCTTATGTACATTCATTTTTAACTTGTGATTTAAATCCAATATAATAGTCAAATAGTTAGTTGTCAATTCATGATTTTTCAACCAAAGCATAATATTATCATTTGGAATATTTCAATCTATGAAAATTTAAATTTTGGACATTATTAATTTTAACTTATAAGTATTTTAAGTATTTTAGAATGTATCTATGTTCTAGTTAATAAGGTAAACCATTTAAAAAATGTTAATGATAAAAAAAATAGTAAATACTTAACATATTTTTTTTTTTTAAATCTTGATTCGTTACCCACGTTTCACTGGCAGAACACATTTTAATATTTTCTGAACTATCATTAAAATGAACTATACATTGGATATAGACAAAACCAAGCCGATCAGAACATTTTTCAATGTTATCAATTTTTCCTAAAAGATTTTTCCATTCTTTATTTTATTAAGCTTATACAATTTATTTTTTTTACTATATGTTGAATAACGGCCCAATGCTGTTATGAAAACTAGTTCTAATGGGTTTTTTTTTAAAGAAAAAATGATTAGGTAAAAAGATTTCACATTTAGAAATGTAAAAAATATATCCTTTATCTTACTTTTTAAATTTCTTATGAATAAAATGTATTTGTGGAAGAAAGAAGTATTAGATGTAGAACACTTATTTATATTACCTATATGAAAGATTATTAATTTACAGTATTTGATTGTTATATTGGATTCAAATCACAAGTTAAAATTTATTTTAATAATACTATTTTACATACCTAGTATATTGCTAATTTTTTTTGTTGACGACTGTTCATCAGCTTTATATTATTCTTTTGTTATTCTGAATTGACCATCATATATGTTCAATACAGAAACATCATTAGATGTCAACTAATGCTGTGCTGTCGTCAACAAACCTCAGCTAGTAGTCCGTTGATCAGTAGAACAAATTGAGAAGTCTGATGTTATAGCACCTTCAGTCGATTGATTTTCAAAAACGTCTGCTAAAAGTTCTATGTATAAAACATTAGAACTGTAACCCAAACATAATCTCTCATCAATAACAAATTATAGTTCTTCATATGTTAGAGTTTAACACATAGTCTACTATCCAATTCAAATTGTTCTATGTGTTATATGGAAGCTATATCACAGCAAAGATCGGTATGAACATGAAGCAACTTCAACATTAAAGATGCAAGATAAATTTTCGTCTAATACTGTAATTCGTCCAGTGTTCATTGACAATCAACTCATATTATTAAAATTTAACTCTCCTGTGAATAAATCTAACTCATGAGAATTGCCAGAAATAAAGAGTCTATTACAAAATTAATTTCACTAGGAGAAAGGTTAAATACAATTGATTCAAGTAAATGTAAATGTACAAATACATATAACCTCAAAACTTATGATGGAAACACTAAAGAATTTGAAAAGAAAAATAAAGGATTTATTTTTTAAATTATTAAAAGTATTGACTTCCAATTTTATTTTGGAATAGTGCACAAAATGTGAAAGTTTTGTACCTAATCATTTTTTTCTTTAAAAAGAATACTTGTTAGCTTTAGTTTTTATAACGTCATTGTGCCAGTTATACAACAAATGGTAAAAAAAACTAATTGTATAACCTTATTAAAACAAAGAATAGAAAAATCTTTTAGAAAAAATTGATAGCATTGAAGAATGTTCTGATATACTTGGTTTTGTGTATAGAAAACGTATATGTTATTTTGAAGATAGTTCAGAAGACACCTATTAGTGCTTTCGGTACCTTGGTGACATCCTGGACCAGAGGCTTACGTTGGCCAAACACAGAAATGTTGCCCAATCTGCCACACTGGCTATTGAGACTGTTGAGCTCAGTGTTTGAGAGTCAGCTGTTGTTCACCACTCTGTTTAGATAAATCGAGTGGTCGCCTGGGGCAGGACAAGGGCCGAACCAATACAACTGTAGAGGACTGCAACCTTGAGGGTCATCTGAGTGTACCGTACAGTTTCCAACAAGGTTTCGCTGTTGATGGCTGGCAAGATCTGCTTCCAGCACTACCTGCACCGGGTGTGTAGGGCTACTAGTGCACAGTGCAAACAGTATGTCAGTAATGCCGACACTTCCAAACAAACGTTATTTACGCCAGCTCGTGAAGAAGTGAATCATAACGCCATAACGGGAGGTCAATGATGGCATTCTAAGGATTAAGATTTAAAGTAAATATTGTACATGAAATGAATTTATTTATACCGATTAATTCTTGATAAAATATAGAATTTTAATACTCTTAGAACTCATGTAGAACATAGTTATGTATTTTAAATACTTTTTTTAAATTATTTATGTTTCATAACTTCTAATAAATTAAAATTTAAAAATTATTAGGGAATATCTCAAAATGACTATAATTTAGTAAAATAAAAATAAATCCCTCAGTTTCTCCATTGACTGTAACCTAGACACAGTTAATCGGAACATATTAAGACATCCTAAACTAAGAAATAAAAATATAATTTGCATTAATTAGATATTACACATTACCTAAAATATTATACTTCATTTTTTTAAAGTAAAATTTACTTAAAATTATTATTTTTTTTTTTGTAACATTTTAACTGCGTATAAACTAATGATTTTTGTGTTTATAATAATCATGTATTATGTTTTAATTTGTACTTTTTAAAATAAATGATTGCATTTTCATGATATAAATGTGATATTAACCTACTTTTGCCCATGTTTTCGATTTGGTCACTGTTCTACTGTATGCCCTTACAGTAGGTGTCGAATTGTTTCACATAATATTATATATTATGTTGTAATATTCTACTTGGATGTTACCTTTATTAATTATTAAATCATGCTCAGACTTGGTATCTGAACAAACTAATAAATCATCAAAGTAAATATGAACACCTTTAATTTCTCCAAAATATTTCATCATTAATTTTTGAAATATTTCAGGGGCCACAGATAAACCAAATGGTAATCGTTTAAACTTATAAGACCCAAAAAGACTACTAAACGTACATAGATTACTAGAAACCTCATCCAATTCGCAATGATAAAACCCATCTTTTAAATCAACAGACTGTAGACCTGTTTGCACACAGATAAAATAATAAAAAAGGGCGGGTAAGTGTATGTCGCTCTGCTGTACAGTAGGTTACAAGTGAGTCACTGTAATGGATTGTGTTAGATTTTTATCCAATGATATAATATCATTGAATAAGAAAAACGATTCTGAGCGAAGACGGTCAGTCAGTCTATAATATCTTACTAAGTCTAAATGTATTTGATGATATTATTGTGAATAAAGTAATTAATTTTAGTATTATAGGCATTAGTATTTACTATAGTTGGTTAAATTCATTTTTCTCAAAAAAATTATATTTTAAAATGCCATTGCGTGTATATAAAATATAACAATATATTCTAAAAGTTTCATATACCAACAAATAATATTTTTAAATTATATCAAAATAACTAAAATCATTATTCTTGGTTTGAATATGAAATTTTGTCTAAATTTGAAAAATAAGTCAGAATATTTTGAAAATGATATGATGTGTAGAAAATGCTTATATAAACATTCGGTCAAAATTTCATGTCTCTACGGTCATTTCTTTTAGAGTTATACCAAAAATCAAAATCGATTTTGTCGAAAATTGGTTTTCCGTAAAAATTCCCGTTTTTCCCATAATTTTTCATTTGTTTTTCCAGGCGCTCTTGAAAACTACTGGGAAATTTTGACTTTTGACCCCCCAAAGTACCAACTAGATTCACTTTCCTATCAGAAAAGGTACTATTGAAGAAAATCGAAGCATTTTTTCTGTCCCAAAACGTGATGACAGACACAAAAATAAAAAAAAAAAAAAAAACACACATCATTGTAAAACCAATACATTCATCGCTCCGCTCAGAATCTAAAATAACTTAAATTGATTTCAAATTCAAAATGTGTACAATTTTATAGTTTTCATTACCTTCATTTAGCTATGTTATTTACGATTACTTCGATTTACTATCTTAATTACTGGCAATTGTTGTCAAAGTTATTTTTATTATCTTATCTGTGTGCAAACAGGTATTTAAAAATAATTGGATACTAATAAGTAACAATAAGTTGAATTTAGTTTTAAATTTCGTCAAAAACAAATAACTCGTAAATATTAAATTTCATCGTTAAATATTGTAATAAGACAAAAAACTTTTTATACATAAATTGTTTAGAAAAAAATACTCTATCCGAATATGAAAAAAAAAATGGTGTTACCATTTAAAAAAAAGTAAGTTGTATTGCGCATGCGCGTATCGAAAGTGTTAAAAATTTTAAATTTGTCTGAAAATGTGTATCTAAGTACTCCCTATCACTTCCTGAAAACCCCATTTCAATCCGAAGTCATCCACCTGAGATATTTAGTGGTACCTCTTAGCGTGAACACACTGTAAATTATGTTATAGGTTAAAGTTTTTATAATGTATTAAACTAAACAAGGATACAAACGTTTCAAAATTAAAATTACTAAAACCAACAAATTAATTTGGTAGTTAACCTAACCAAATAATGTTTCAAGATCAGCAAACTAAAAATAAATTGTATCAACGACGCTGCCGAGACTCCTTCTGCATTACCTACTTTGAAATATTATGATTACTTATAATTAGGTCAGTGTTTCTTAAACTGTGTTCTGTGGAACCTTAGAGTTCCACGGAGATCACTTTATTTATCACAAAATTTATCACAAATTTTCCTGTTTGTCTGTTATTTAAAATTTTTTTGAATATAAATACAGTATCTACATTATAATTATATAAAATCGTTATAATTTTTATTGCAAATAGACCATACATAAAATGACGAGACACATCAAAGCTGTTGAAACAAAGTAAAGGTTCTGTAATTAAAAAGCTAATAACTTTTTGTTGAGAGCTAAATAAAAAAATCTAAAAAGGTTGAAAAAAAATGTATTTATTGGGAGGATCGCTAATATTTTAAAATGCAATAAGTGTAAAATTTTTTTTCACTTTGTTACTCACAATTTATTTTTTTTTGTTTTATAGGTATTTAAAATCTGGAAATTACACAAATTATTTAATGTTTAAAATATGAGAAAAACTTTCAAATATCTTCAGTTTAAATAGAAACCGACTGTTTGAAAATGTGATTCAATGACTGGTCATACATTGTACAAATCCATAGTGTAAATTATGAAATTCAAAATATTTTGATTCAATAATATTTGCTTCAATAGTAAAGTGCTATACCTAATCCAAATTTCAACATTAAATTAGTATATCTTCAGAATAAATGGTCATAGAATGCTAATTTTAGTGAGAAAAGTTTGGTCTTGCCTTACACATATAAATACGTTTTAAAGTATTATTCCAACTCACATGTGTGATTTGTAAATCTCCATAAAATATTAAATCTAGATGTCAATAAGTTTCTAATTGTACGATTGACGATAGTTGTTTAGAAAAATTTGACACAATTACAAAAATTTGATAATAATAAAAGTCGCTACCTAATGAATAAGAAATGGAAAATAGAGACAAATAATGTACAGTTAATATAAATTTCTTATAGCTATGAATTAACGAGTATAAAATTATACATTTTTTTTTCTCTATAAATTCTTACAATAATGTTATATTCTCCAAAGTGACCTTCAACGCTTAGTGTCTTGGTAAGATAATACACCAACTAATTTTCAAAAAGTGATTTTACACTTAAGATTACTCAAATACCATAAAATAAACTGTTTTATCTATGTTGGGTGGCCTGAGAAGACAACAATTACTGCGGTGACATCCTCTTAATAATGGCTCTGGCTCACTCTCAAAAGTGATATTTTGTTTTACCTCCAATTATGTTTACAGCATTTTAATCCTAGACACAGCTAATAGGAACATATTAAGAGTAAATAATTTAAGACAATGTAAGTATCCTAAACTAATGAATAAAAATGTAATTTGCATAAATTACATATTACAGATTTTTTACCCAAAATATTAGGTATACTTCATTTTTTAAAGTAAAATTTACTTATGTGTTTTTTTTATTATTTGTAACATTTTAACAGCTTATAAATAATTTTTTTTTTTTAGTTAATAGGTACCTATCAAATAATAATAATTCATAAAGAAACATTTTCAACAAATGTTAGCAGCTATGTATCTTGTTGTATAGTTGGTATTTAGCAATCAGCTGTTATACGAAATAACCAGAACGCAATATGTTTTATTTTTATTTTTTTATTTTTTTTTCAAATGATAGACTCTTTGATATTATAGGTATAATAATATTATAGTGTTTTATATTTCACCGAAATTCAGCCATTAACTTTTCGATATCAGTAATCCTATAAACGCTTTTGAATTCGATATTGACCGGTTTTATGTATTAAATAATAACAATAATATAAAAAGATGGTCAAGTGGGTACCGCTCTGCTGTACAGTAGTTGTCGAGTATGTCGTTATAATGGATGTGTTATTTATTATTTTGAATACAATAATAAACCATTATATACGGAAAACGATTCTGTGCGGAGACGGTGCGTTAGTATACTTTATAATAACTATACATAGTTGTAGTAACACTATGTAGGCATGTAGTTTTAACTTATATTCAAATAGTTGTATAGTTTTTCATGTTTTTTTTTAATTGTATTCGTTTCTATGGCGATAAACAAAACGTTAACAATTAACATCAATATTTTAGCAGTTTGTTCGTTATTTCGGGTGGTTTTTCCGGTGGCATTAAATGACTACCTAATGAGAAAATCGAAAAATGACCTCTCTAAAGTAGAAACCGACTAGTTAGATTCACTTAATATCAGAAAACGTATGAAATCTTATACTAAAATGTCTAATGTCAGCTATGAAAAAAATCTTTAATTAATTTTTATGTTATTGTACACAACTAAAAATGTCATATTTAAATATTGTACATAATAGTAAAACATAATATTGATATATTTTACACAATAATAAAATATAAATATTATTGTTGGGTAAATAGGCCGATAAATATAGGTACAGTTTCGTACGTTCAATTATATAACGTTCTTAATTTATAAAAGTCAATTTTAAATTCTGAGCAAAGTGATGAATGGATTGATTTTACAATGATGTGTATTTTTTTTTTTGTATATCTGTGTACACGATTAGGAGTGGGAATCATGTTTTTATTTTCCACTTCATTATATATTGTTCGATAGAAAAGTGAATCTAGTTAGTGCATTGGGAAGGTCAAAATTTAATAAAATTCCCGGTAGTCTTCAAAAATGCCAGGAAAAACAATATGAAAAAGGGCGGGTAAGTGGATGTCGCTCTGATGTACAGTAGGTAACGAGTGGGTCACTGTATAATTGATGGTATTCAATTTTAATTCGATGATATGATATAATGTATACGAAAAACGATTCTGAGCTGAGACGGTTAGTCAGTGTGGATATTTTATTTTATATTTATATTGTTATTTCATATTATTAATACGATAAGTTGAATAAATATTATAAAGTTACAACAAAATAACTAAAACCATTATTCTTGGTCATTTAATATTTAATTTTGCCCAAATTTTATCATAAAATAGCTACAAAAAAAACTGTGTTTATATTTTTGAGATTTTTTAGTTAAAGAATATCCTACTAATAACGTTCATAAAAATTTAATTTGACTTCAGGTAGACATTTTTTTTTGAAAAAAGTAGGCAAACTTATGAAGAATCTTGAATTAAATATTCAAACCTTAGATTTAAAAGGAACATTTTTTATGAATTTCTAACTGAAAATAATGTGCACATTTTCGTAATTTTTACGTATTTTGCTAAAATTTGAATTTTAAATGCTTATAAAAAAATTGTGACTATAAATTTTTAATATTTTTTAAAAGTCATTATAACAATAAATACTAGGAACCTTGTATTAAATGTTCAACCTTTTTTATCCAACAAATAAAATTTAATTGACATTCATAGAAAAAAAACCTAAAAAAAAAATAGGAAACTGAGTATGTCCATAAACAGTTCAAAACAATTCAAAATGTTTTAAAAATTTTATGGTCCATATACAATGCTAATATAAACATAAAACAAAAACTGAACATTTCATGTATCAATGTTCATTTGTCATACCAAAAGCTAAAATGATTTTTGTTGAAACCGATTTTGCGTATAAATTCTCGTTTTTCCTTAATTTTTCTTTTGTTTTTTCCTGCGCATTTGAAAACTATAAAAATTTTTTACTTTTGACTGCCCAAAGTATTAACTAGATTCACTTTCCTATCAGAAAAGATATGGTTGAAGAAAATTTAAGAAGTCTTACTGTCCCAAAAGGTGATGACAGACCAAAAAAAAAAAAAAAATAACAAACACACATCATTGTAAAATCAATACACATTCATCGCTCCGCTCAGAATCTAATATTTAGGAATACGAGCATTTTTACGCAAAATCGGTGTTCAACAAACGTTGGTTTTTCGTCAAACTCTAAAACAAAATAACGCTGATACATGAAATTTTCACTGAATGTGAAAATTAATCATTTTCTATACACCATTAAACATTTTTACTTGTTTTGAGCTGCTTAATAAGGACATTTTCCGTTTCCAATTTTTTTAGTTTTTTTTCTATAAATGTCAATAAAATGTTATTTGTTGGGAAAAAAATCTTGAAAATTTAATAGTAAGCTTCTAATATTATATAGTTTCAAAGGCAGATAAAAAATATTAAAATCAGTAGTCACAATTTTTTTTAGAGGTAATCAAAGTTTAAATTTTGACAAAATACGTAAAAATGACGAAAATGTGTGATTTATTTTGAGTTAGAAATTCATAAAAGTTTTGACATGAAGTTTTGCCCAAATTTAATCATAAAATAGCTACGAAAAAAAACTGTGTTTATATTTTTGAGATTTTTTAGTTAAAGAATATCCTACTAATAACGCTCATAAAAATTTAATTTGACTTCAGGTAGACATTTTTTTTTGAAAAAAGTAGGCAAACTTATATTACACACCATTAAACATTTTTACTTGTTTTGAGCTGCTTATTAAGGACATTTTCCGTTTCCAATTTTTTTTCTTTTCTATAATTGTAAATAAAATGTTATTCGTTTTGTCAAAAAGCTTGAAAATGTAATACATAGCTCCAAATATAGTGTTACAATGGCAGAGATCAGAGAGTAAAAGGAAACTCTTACGAAAATCAAATTTAAAGATCGACTTATGGTTTCCATCAATAATTTATTGTGACTTCGCTATATAGAGTAATAGATTATAGGTACTCATCTGCACTCAAGAAAAAAATACTAAATACGCATTGAATATTAAGTTTTTTCCTTGAGGAAATTGAAGACGAGTAGATGGTGCAACCTTTAATCGTTACAACGTAGGTACCATATTTAAGTTTTTACATTTTGCGGTGATGAAACGGCAAGCCAAAATATAGATTTTCCCGGCCGAATAGTTGCCCCGGTCCACCGCACTGATCGCTCCCATCCGTAGTATAATATACAGTCGAGGGAGATGAAAATTAATTCGAGTTTCGTATCTTTAACGCCACATAACTCGAATTAATCAAAATATTTTTCTAGGGACAAAAAAAAAAAAATTCGACTTATCGAAACTCGACTGTAGTAAATTATAAAAAGTTACAATATAGAATAATATTGTCTTTGTTTCCGATACAGATCCAGTCGTGAAATAAGACGCATAGCTTTTCATTCGAATAAGTCGTGGAATTTCGTTTTGGAAATATGGTTAAACTGTCATAGTAAATGTCTGAGGGTCTGTCGACGCCCAACGAGGGGGTCTTTCGTTTCGTTCAGTCGTCGATGTTTGTGCGTCGAGCGCGCACTCGTGTATCGTGTACCGTCACTGAATAATTTTTAAAACACAAAATATCGGACAATCGAAGACCGAAATCACACAGGTATCGTTACATTCCGAAACCGAGCGATCCTTATAATCAAAGATGCGATGAAAACGGTTTTCCCTGTGAGTAATTCTTCTGGATCTCTAGTTAAATTTTCACTTTCAATAATATTTTTATTTTTATGTAGGTAGCGCTATACCACTCGACACGATGACGGCGATACAGTCAGTTATGAATTTTTACCAATGAAACAAAATCTTTTGAGGTGAGTTGAAGAAATTTGTACTTGACAAAATTTATAAAATTAGTTTATTATGATGAAAACAATTACGTACAATTTCAAATTCAATATAAGAGGTATCGAAAACCTATTACTAAATTTATATGCCTCTTAAAATGTTCATTATAACTATGGAAATGGGGAACAGTACTATTCTTTTATCTCAACATAATTTTACAAACATTTAATATAAAATTAGTTTTTAAATTATAAATGTCGAGCTCATCGTAAATAAGTTTTGGTGAGTAGAGTTTAACAGCTTTTTTTTGTAATCAAACTGTTACAATCTTTTTAATTCATACTCATGCATTATCATGCAGAACAATCTTAATAAAATCATAAGAGAAATTAATAATAATAATAATAATAATATAAGAGAAAATAAATGTCAACAAAATTTTATTGGTTGGATAAAAAGGCTTGAAAATTGAATACAATAGTCTCCTAATATATTTTTACAATGGCAGTTGAAATTTATTAAAAACACATGGTCACAATTTCTATTTGTGTAAGCATTTAAAATTTGAATTTTTACAAAATACGTAAAAATCAAGAAATGTGAAAATTATTTCGAGTTAGAAATTAATAAAAGTTTTTTTTTTAATTTAAGACATTTAAATGTGATAAAAAATTGTTCATAAGTTTGTCTATACCTTTATCAAAACAAAATGTGAACCAGAAAATGAAATTACATATTTAATACTTATTTAAAATATGGACATCTTACCGAGTTAGAGTATATAATTATTTTAAATATACAAATTAATTAGCTTTATTATATACTAAAATGAAAATGTGTGTAAAATGTACTTCGCATTAGCTATCATATATCAATTTTTATCGTTATTTCAAACTGTTCTCATCGGAAAACTATTATTTGTTGGAGGTAACAATTTAAACTCTTACTTCTGAATATCAGTCGTTATTTGTTAACCATAACTAAATTATTTCTCGTCATACTTGTTACATTGATGAACATACCTCACCGTAGATGTCTCTGCAGTGCTGCAACTAGGATTTTTGAGCCCCGGACACAATCAATTACGCAGTTATGTAGATCATAATATTTTTTCACAGGTCCTTAATTCATAAGTTACCTATATAATTGAGGTAATAATGGTGAAAATTTTAAGAAGCCTGAAAATCATTTTGAATAAAGTGTAGTTACTGTCGTGTATACAGGCATACAGCAGAACCTCGATTATCCGAACGTCAATACTCAATGCGTAAAATATCATGACCTGCTCGCAGTTTATATTATTAGGTGGTACATAATATATATTAGTAATATGTACATGTACGTAATTTAATAATTTTTATCGACAAACACGTGCGGCTAGCTCATCAATACATATTGTATTCTGAACATCTATATTATTCTTGTATTACCTATGTACCTATAAATTTTCATTCTACCTGGTTTAAACTGGTTGTCGTAAATCGTACACATACCTGCTAATCAGTCATGTTTGATTACCTAATAATAATACGTATCTACAATAAAATTAGTCTATAATATTTTATAACATTTATTCTTAATATAATAATAATATTCGTCGAAATAAGTATGAAAATAATACGTTATGTACTAATGTGTTATAATAAGTATAATAATATGTAATAGCAATTCTATATTTATTGTACAAAAAATATTTATTTTTTTTAATTTCTCTTATCCGAACTTTCGCTTACCCGAACTCAGTGTGGTCCCAATTAGTTCGGATAATCAAGGTTCTCCTGTACAATATATTACGTACCTATATTAATTAAAGACTCAATTTATATTACGTTAAAATATGATTATAAATAAAGTATTGCAAAACATAAATATCAGATACATATTTAGATAGAATGTATAAAAACATTATTTAAAATGATAAAAAGTCATGAAAATAAAAAATAAAGATGTTGTTAATAATTTAAATTACCAGAAGTAGGTACATTTTAATAATATGCTCAAACAATTAAGACTTTAAACAGTAGTAACCAAAATATTGGTTGTATTAACATCAGAATCATCTCCAATAATATGATAAGCAACAAATTAATATTATGAAATATACCTACATATGAACATATGTATAAAACAATAATATAGGTACATTTAAACAAAAAATATTAAATGTTCATTTATTGAGCCCTGGAGTTTAATTGTTCAACTGTCATTTGTTAGCCCAGACTCCAGGTTATTTATCATATCATCAAGCTTTATTAAATAATTAATATATAGTAATAAGTTAAGATTAAATTAAATTAAAAAATGAATACTCATAAAATAATTAATTAATTAATTACAATTAATGAATGTGATACACAAACAGAGAATTCTAACAAATTCTATAATATATATATATATATACAGTAACCAATGCCACCTAATGTTGTAATGTATACTCAAGACATTATTAAAAATCTTCATCTTACATTTACCTATTGACAAACATCATTATTTCTAAAATCAACTTTTAAGTTAAAAATATTATTGAGTACTTTCTTAGAAATTATCAAAAACTGAGATAATAGTAATAAGTTGTTCTGACTGAGTATTAAGTACCTATTCAATATGGCTAATTAAAAATTTTACTATATGGTGTATTGATATTAATAAAACGGTTGTCTGTTATTAGTTATTACAGTTTAACACTTTATTGCTGGTTTAAATTTTATAATCTAACTACATACAAATTACAATGTTCTTCGCATGTCACCATTTATTACATATTTCAATATGATAAATTGTAATTTGTTTATTGTTTAAATATTATTAATTACTGTACCTGTTTAGGTTTATTTTTTGTAAACTCCATGTCTCCATTAGTTTATAATTTAACTACTTACCTAAAAGTTTAAAAAATTAATAATTTAAGACGGACAAAATTAAGAAGATACAGTGGCGTATGCAAAATATTTTTTCGGTGGGAGGCGAGAGGCTAAAATTAATGGATACGCCACTGTTTAGGTATAACTTTAAGAGGATGACAGTACTATTTTTGTTTTCTTTCTCAGACTCGCGCTAAAATACATGAAATCGTTTTTATGATTTTTAAGTTATCTTAGGGCAAAATCAGCTTTTACAAAAGTGAATATTATTTTTAAGAATTTAACATAAAGGTTATTTTTGAAGGTTTAATATTTTATTATTTGACTTTGTATTCGAATTTCAATCAATCCAGAGGACCTCATTCTGATAAAAAAAAATAGTTTATAATATAGAAAAATTATAAAATAAATGTTTTCAATAACTTTTGTATACTTTGACTTGAACATAACGCAATGACCTGTCTCTCCTAAACAAACATTACTATACTATTGTAAATTAAATAATTCTTAGTTCTTTAAGATTAATGATTTTTTTATTTTAATATAACATTTTATTTTATTAATTTAGGATTTTGAACTTTATTATCCTATCCTAGATGCATAACTAATACTGAAGAAGAGAAAGTTGAAGATATCACTTTTTTCGCACCAACAATGG
Organism: Nasonovia ribisnigri; assembly: GCA_027563435.1. Lineage (NCBI taxonomy): Eukaryota > Metazoa > Arthropoda > Insecta > Hemiptera > Aphididae > Nasonovia > Nasonovia ribisnigri. Next base: position 15,222 of record JANEHU010000869.1, on the reverse strand, counting down.
TAATTTTTATAACCATTAATAAATATTGTTTTAAAATAATGTTTGATGTGTGTTCATTGCTTATTTTGTAGGAATGTATAAAACAGTGGAGTTCCATATTAGGTTTACAGCTGACTGTAAACAGTATTGCGTGTGGAACATACTTCAGACTACAAGACATAATTAATCCCAAATTATTGGTAAATGGTTTAAATGAAAAAGTAAAATCATATTCATTGCCATTACCAATTAATGCTGTGCGTACGGCACCTAATGGTGTTCTTATATTGAGCAGATGTGTTGATCGATTCAAAAGCACAATAGATTATAATGCTGATGAACAAATCGTCGACAAAAAAAATTCCCAATGTACTAGGTACATAAAATATTCTTATGTACATTCATTTTTAACTTGTGATTTAAATCCAATATAATAGTCAAATAGTTAGTTGTCAATTCATGATTTTTCAACCAAAGCATAATATTATCATTTGGAATATTTCAATCTATGAAAATTTAAATTTTGGACATTATTAATTTTAACTTATAAGTATTTTAAGTATTTTAGAATGTATCTATGTTGTAGTTAATAAGGTAAACCATTTAAAAAATGTTAATGATAAAAAAAATAGTAAATACTTAACATATTTTTTTTTTAAATCTTGATTCGTTACCCACGTTTCACTGGCAGAACACATTTTAATATTTTCTGAACTATCTTTAAAATGAACTATACATTGGATATAGACAAAACCAAGCCGATCAGAACATTTTTCAATGTTATCAATTTTTCCTAAAAGATTTCCCCATTCTTTATTTTAATAAGCTTATACAATTTGTTTTTTTACCATATGTTGAATAACGGCTCAATGCTATTATAAAAACTAGTCCTAATGGGTTTTTTTTTAAAGAAAAAATGATTAGGTAAAAAGATTTCACATTTAGAAATGTAAAAAATATATCCTTTTTAATTTTATCTGACTTTCCTTTTAATGAAATGCATTTTATAAATAATGGCCTCTTTATTTCTGGCATGTCTCATGAATTAAATGTATTTGTGGAAGAAAGAAATATTAGATGTAGCCTAATTTATATTACCTACCTATATGAAAGATTATTAATTTACAGTATTTGATTGTTATATTGGATTCAAATCACAGGTTAAAATTTATTTTAATAAGACTATTTTACATACCTACCTAGTATATTGCTAATTTTTTTTCTTGACGACTGTTCATCAGCTTTATATTATTCTTTTGTTATTTTGAATTGACATTCATTTATGTTCAATAAAGAAACATCATTATATGTCAACTAATGCTGTGCTGTCGTCAACAAACCTCAGCTACCTAGTAGTCCGTTGATCATTAGAACAAATTGAGAAGTCTGATGTTATAGCACCTTCAGTAGATTGATTTTCAAAAACGTCTGCTAAAAGTTCTATGTATAAAACATTAGAACTGTAACCCAAACATAATCTCTCATCAATAACAAATTATAGTTCTTCATATGTTAGTTTAACACATAGTCTACTATCCAATTCAAATTGTTCTGTGTGTTATATGGAAGCTACAGCAAAGATCGGTATGAACGTGAAGCAACTTCAACATTAAAAATGCAAGATAAATTTTCGTCTAATACTGTAATTCGTCCAGTGTTCATTGACAATCAAATCACATTATTAAAATTTAACTCTCCTGCGAATAAATCTAACTCATGAGAATTGCCAGAAATAAAGAGTCTATTACAAAATTAATTTCACTAGGACAAAAGTGAGATACAATTGATTCAAGTAAATGTAAATGTACAAATACCTCAAAACTTATGATGGAAACACTAAAGAATTTAAAAAAAAAAATAAAGGATTCATTTTTTAAATTATTAAAAGTATTGACTTCCAATTTTATTTTGGAATAGTGCACAAAATGTGAAAGTTTTGTACCTAATCATTTTTTTCTTTAAAAATAATACTTGTTAGCCCTAGTTTTTATAACATCATTGTGTCAGTTATACAACAAATGGTAAAAAAAACTAATTGTATAACCTTATTAAAACAAAGAATAGAAAAATCTTTTAGAAAAAATTGATAGCATTGAAGAATGTTCTGATATACTTGGTTTTGTGTATAGAAAACGTATATGTTATTTTGAAGATAGTTCAGAAGACACCTATTAGTGCTTTCGGTACCTTGGTGACATCCTGGACCAGAGGCTTACGTTGGCCAAACACAGAAATGTTGCCCAATCTGCCACACTGGCTATTGAGACTTTTGAGCTCAGTGTTTGAGAGCCAGCTGTTGTTCACCACTCTGTTTAGATAAATCGAGTGGTCGCCTGGGGCAGGACAAGGGCCGAACCAATACAACTGTAGAGGACTGCAACCTTAAGGGTCATCTGAGTGTACCGTACAGTTTCCAACAAGGCTTCGCTGTTGATGGCTGGCATGATCTGCTTCCAGCACTACCTGCACCGGTAGTGTAGGGCTACTAGTGCACAGTGCAAACAGTATGTCAGTAATGCCGACACTTCCAAACAAACGTTATTTACGCCAGCTCGTGAAGAAGTGAATCATAACGCCATAACGGGAGGTCAATGATGGCATTCTAAGGATTAAGATTTAAAGTAAATATTGTACATGAAATGATACATAAAATATTTATTTATACCGATTAATACTTGATAAAATGTATAATTTTTAATACTCTTAGAACTCATGTAGAACATAGTTATGTATTTTAAATACTTTTTTTAAATTATTTATGTTTCATAACTTCTAATAAATTAAAATTTAAAAATTATTAGGGAATATCTCAAAATGACTATAATTTAGTAAAATAAAAATAAATCCCTCGGTTTCTCCATTGACTGTAACCTAGACACAGTTAATCGGAACATATTAAGACATCCTAAACTAATAAATAAAAATGTAATTTGCATTAATTAGATATTACACATTACCTAAAATATTATACTTCATTTTTTTAAAGTAAAATTTACTTAAAATTATTATTTTATTTTTTGTAACATTTTAACTGCGTATAAACTAATGATTTTTGTATTTATAATAATCATGTATTATGTTTTAATTTATACTTTTTAAAATAAATGAGTGCATTTTCATGATATAAATGTGATATTAACCTACTTTTGCCCATGTTTTCGATTTGGTCACTGTTCTACTGTATGCCCTTACAGTAGGTGTCGAATTGTTTCACGTAATATTATATATTATGTTGTAATATTCTACTTGGATGTTACCTTTATTAATTATTAAATCATGCTCAGACTTGGTATCTGAACAAACTAATAAATCATCAAAGTAAATATGAACACCTTTAATTTCTCCAAAATATTTCATCATTAATTTTTGAAATATTTCAGGGGCCACAGATAAACCACATGGTAATCGTTTAAACTTATAAGACCCAAAAAGACTACTAAACGTACATAGATTACTAGAAACCTCATCCAATTCGCAATGATAAAACCCAGCTTTTAAATCAACAGACTGTAGAATTGTTGTTGTCTAGTGCAGGCCTTATTTCTTCAAGCGTAGGGATTTGATATAGTTCTCTTATTACATTAGCATTTATATCTTTTGGATCTAGACAAATTTTTAGTGTACCGTTAGGTTTTCAATCACTACTAGGTTGCCTTGCCATTCACTTGGTTCACTCCAGGCTTCTATTAATTCTAGTTTAATCATTAAATTTAGCTGTTCTCTTAATTTATCATATATTTTAATTGGTACTCTCCTAGGAGGGTTACAAACAGGATTTGGGTTATTCTTTAATTTAATTTTAACCATGTCTGGAAACTTTCCAATACCCTCAAAATATCTTTATTCTCTAGTATGAACTTTTCTTTTGCAACCGGTTTATTTACAATATTTATTTCATTGACCTCATATAATTTATAATCTAGCAATACACAGTCCTCGAAACTCAATAGTGGTAGCCCATCATAATCAACAAATCCAAATACTCTTTATAACTTCTTACCCTTATTTACTAATTCAATTAAAGTACTACCCTTTGACTTTGTGGTATAACCACCAAATGACTTAATTATTACATTGCTTTTATTTAGACTTAGGCCATTTACTTGTTTAAATAATTTATATGATATTAAGTCTGCATCCGAATTTCGTGCCAAAAAAAAAAGCGATGTTGGTTGACAACCGAATTGCGTGCGCGTATTTTTCGGAACAGATTCGAATTGCGTAAGCGGATTTTTCGTGACAGATTCGAATTGCACGCGTACAAGTTTGAATAGACGACCAGTTTTTGCCGATCATTTGAGTTTATACTTTAGTAAATTTGATATAGTAATATTTAGTTAAGTATAGTAAATTCGATAGTAATATGGGTTTTCTCCGAGGAATGAGATTAGATTAGTGAATAGCGATTAGAAATTATCATCATTTGATAAGTATGTAACAATATATACACAATTTGTAATTTTCGACAGTCAGTTAATAGTTAGCAATCACACCGATCTAACGACAAAAAAAAATGGAAATTAGGTAGTGTTATGTTTAGCGAAAAAAATAAAAAAAACTATATTTAATTGATGGCTATAAATTTCACTTTAACAAATGTTTAAATAATAATATTCAAAGATGGGCACGCACAAAACGTATGAGTAAATCATTTTTTAAATTAGGTAAATGAAAATAGTGAAATTATTTTTAGTATATTAAATCACGACCACGAAAAAGACGATGTCAATATTTTAACTCGACAAAAAGTAAGTAATAAATTAAAACTTATAGCTTTGGAGGATCCGTTTGAAAAGCCATGTAAGTGCGTCAGTATAAAGATCAAGTTATAACCCGTTTGGAGTTCGTAGAAATGTTGGCATACAAAAATGTGCCAGTTTAATTTTTAATTTTTATAGCATTTTTATGCCTATATTTTTAAATCATTTGTATATTTATTTGTTTACTAATATTTTTTGGACGTTGTTTAACAATTTTTTATATTATTTCAATGTATTGCAACACACTATTTGTATATTTATAATTTTTTTAATCTATTATACTCTGAAAAGTTTTGAAACTTATATATTTTGACGTTATTTAACAATTTTTTATATTATTTCAATGTATTAATACAAATTGTATTATTTTCTATTTAAATAAGAATGCGTAAAAATATAGTTATAACAAAAATATGCACTAAAAATTTATAAATTTAAAAAAACCACGGCACGCAATTCGGTTGTATCGCGAGAAAATCGCGCACGCAATTCGGTTGTGTCGCGAGAAAATCGTGCACGCAATTCATCCTAAATAATGATATTCGCACGCAATTCGGAAACACCGAATTTCAGTTGTAATAAAGGTGCACCTTTATTTCAGCACCAGTATCCAATTTAATTTTTGTTTCCATACCATTCATTTTAATATTATCAATCCAAGACTTTTTTAATTTGCCATCTGTCAGCTCTGTATTCATGACCTTTACCTCCAAAGTGTCTATTGAAAATTCTATTTCTAAATTGAAGGGTCCGGTGCAATAACAAGGTATCTCCACTTTTTGAAATTGTTCAGGAGACATAAAAAATGTTTTTACTGACCCACCTTTCATCATGTTACTGTTTCCAAAACTGATTTTTATGCTTTGGATGTATATATAACATTCCATAAAGCCTTATTACTTTTAAATACATTTTAATAATTTTAATTAATTAATTCAAGTTTAATTTATCGGAGATATATGGGTTTTCGCCCCAAAATTAAAATCCATGTTTTATGTTTTTTTTTAATCTCATAAATTCCTTCATCATATGTATTGAATAATCTCAAAAAACATTTACAATGTGTAATTTATACCTATAATCAAAATCATCCAATCTATCACAACCTTTTATAATGATTAAATTGAGTAATTATGTGTTTTAAGGAGATACCTGTTTTTTTGACCCAAAATATAAGTAAAACTTGGTTTATGCATTCATCAATGTAGCTTTGATATCCTTTACGACTAAAAAAATACTTAACAAAACTACTTTGGTAGGATATTTCATTTTAGAATATAATCATGAGCATATTAGTACCTATTAATGAACACATAATAAATAAATAGAAAATATATCTTAAAATGATAAAAATGTATTTGTTGTTACTCACAACATAATATAATAAATCAAAAAGAAACAAATTGAAAATAACATAACACCTTGAGCATGTATAAAAACAAATAAAACATAAACATAATAATAATCATTTTATTATCTTTCGGAACAAAAACCATATATCTCCGGAGATACCTGGTTCTTGCCCAGAACATTTAAACCAGAAATCTCCAGATATCTCCAGATATCTCACATTGTATACGAAAAACGATTCTGAACTGAGATGGTTTATCAGTGTGAATATTTTATATTATATATTTTATATTGTTATTACTTATTATTAATACGGTAGCCGCCAGCCGGTAAGTTGAGTTAATATTATAAAATGCCAACAAAATAATTAAAATCGTTATTCTTGGTTATTTAATATATAATTTCATACAAATTTGAATATAAACAACAATAAAAAGTGTGTTATTATATGTTTTTAATTTTTTGGTTACAGAATAATCTAATTACGTGAAATCTTGTATTAAATGTCTAATCCATAAAACATATGTTGTAAATTTTTAAACATATACGGTTATTCGTTTTTGAATTATAAAAAAATAAGAAAATCACTACATGAGAAATCGAGTGAATATCCGATATTATAAAATTTAGTAGGTACTTAAAACGCTCATAAAAATTTAATTTGACTTTCCGGTAGAAATTTTTTTTTTTTTGATAAAGGTAGACATACTTACGAGCGATGCTGGTAAAGTTAATGATATTTAAAATTATAATATCCAATCGTAATAACTGTTTTCTGATTACTAACATCATTGTGATATTATTAGGTATATTATTATGATATCTCGACCAATAAACATTTTTCATGTCCGGTCAAAAACTATAACGTTAATGGATCGTAAAAATACCAATATTTTAATGTCTACTGGATTGATTTTACATTTTGTTTGGAATCAAATTTAATATTTTGTACCTAAGTAAACAATCGAATAATGTGTGATTTACTGTGACAGTAAATACACGGACCGGCGTGCTGTGATTTTTGAGGTATCTACCTCGATACAAAAAAATATACTTCCCCAATCACTCTGAGTATAAATAACTTGTCTCATAGATCATGACCATAACGCATACATTATATTATATGAATGTAAATACGGCAAAAAAAAATGAACGTGTTTTAGTTAGTATAGGTAGGTAAGTATCTAATTCATATTACAATTTTATCGATAGTGCTAAACTGTCCAAGTACCTCTTCAGAGGTCTCTTGGAGACCATGCACGCAGCGCATGTCATGTGAATTATTTTCAAATTTAAAGGATTAAGTTATTTTCCACAATTAACCCGATAGCATACAAGGAGGCATTACAAAAATAGCCGTTGACGAATTAATTTATTTTGAATATAATTAGTTGTCATAAATCTAATAATTTTTTACTGAACTGTAAATTTCTAATAAAAAAGAAATTTGTTTTCGTTATATCTATGAATTATGCATATAAATGTTTTTAAACCTAAATATGTGAATTCGCACAAAAAATAACGAAACATGCAAAATTATGCAACAAAAATGTTTACATCTGAAATATACCGACGTAGGTACAGGTACCTACTATATGGATCGAATTTTGACCGAATCAGAATTTCAAAATGTTTTATTTATAAACAAATATAAAAGTTACTTAAGTTCCGAGCCTTGCTTATATTATATATTATGAGATAATTTTCAATAGCCGATCAAGATTTATTTTAAGTTTACATTTTAGTTGGGCCACGGGAGGGGGGGGGAAGACTTTTTAAGATGGGCCCAGGTCTGATGTAGACAGATAAAAACAATTGCAAAATATGAATTTATACTTGCACAAAAAATGAAATATACACGGGGAGAAATTTCACGATTAGAGTTTATCTCCAAAGTATGTAAAAATAAACGTAAATTAATATTACTATATTGTGATTTGTGATTATATTATTATAGCTGAATTGATATGTGTATAAATGTATTGCAAGACTTGATTATTATTTACATTTGTATTTATATAGTTGAATTATTTTTATTATTATTTACGGTATGACCGAAGAACATTAATAAAATTATTAATTAATTAATTAACTATTATTTAAATTTGTATTTATATTGTTATACATTTTTACTAACTATCTTTTATAGGAGTTAACACTATCTTTATTCTTTATGTAGAAGATTACCTACATTTGTAGGAGTTTACCATTCCCCCCGGGTCCACCCTGGCAAACCCCTAACGTCGCCACGGAAAACCTATAACATACAATAAAAAATGTCAACCTAATCAGTAAAGAGATTTATGAGTGGCTTTGTAAAAGACAACTATACTTAAGAGTACTATATAGTCATGTAGGTTATTTTATTGAAATAGACTTGGATATGAAACTTAATTATGCGCACGTCTATGGTTTCATGTTATAAGTTTAGCCTTAGGCCGTTTAATTACCTACTCCAGTAAAAAAAATACGATTTTCGATGTTTATCCTCTTCAATGTAGATACCTATCGTAAATATTAAATATTGTCAAACATTGTTTAAATGTTTCTAGAAATATAAGATTACATTTCAAATAAATGTTAGTTTACACGTGTAACCGTGCGGATGATGTCACATAACTTTTATTTTAACTATAATTTGAAAAATTTTATCTTTTCAAAATTATAATGTATTTTGTTCAATGATGATTTGCTTTTCTGAAATGAGCTCTCTTCCGCGATGTCGTCACGTCTGTGCCCACATAAAAAATATAATATAATATGTATGACGTATTGTATATACGTCATCGTCGTTCGAACGACGCATATAATATAATGTCAGTGAAGCTGGTCCTCCAAATTTGTCCGATCAATTTCAAACCTGTACAAATATTTTGCACTAATTTGCAAATCTATTTTTTTGAAATCGATTAGACAAAGTTTGGGGGGGGGGGAATTTCACTGACATGCATATATATAATAGACAGCGAACTATACACTCATGCAGTATCAGTAGATATATTATATACTAGATAGGCCCACGGCCGTCTACGCGAAAATAGAATAGTTTTCTACTGAAATTTTTTTTTTTTAAATTCTTAGATAACGTTAAAAAAATGCAATTTATTCTTAAAACGATAAATTCAAATCTTGTCATTCGTTGCACAAAATCGTACACCGAGCGGTGACTATAACACATCGATTCGTGAACTGTACAAGTCCGCGACTCCGCGTAATATAATATCGCGTAGGTAACAACAAATAAAATTCGTCTTATATAATGCCAAATATTATAAAACCAAGTGTTTTAAGGACTATCTGATTCAAAAATTCTATGCATGTGAAATAGCTTAACATTTTAAAATCAGTAAATAATTGTAGGTACCTGTGGTTAAGTACTAATGTAGTTCCTAATGTACCTACCCACCGTTTTCTATACTTTATACTTAATAGTATGATAACATTAGACTACATTATAAAGTAGAATGTATAACCTAACCTAAACTAGTTAGACATTATTTTAAAAACAAATAAACACCATTATCGTAGGTACTAATTGAAATTGGTTCACAAATATCAATATTAGCTGTCATGCCTACCATTAAAGGAAAGAGGAAAAAGACTAAAGAGGAACTACTTATCGAGACCCAAAACCTTTATTAGAAATAGTTGGTAGGTACCTATATATGGTATATTATATTATAGTTATAGTTATAGGTTTTGAAGAATTAAATTTAACCCTAATGGGCTATCAAGTAGATAGAAATGTTCAATTTACATTATTATAGTAGCGGTAATAGGTAATCACATTTTAAACAACTGCACATAAATGTGGATATATAATAATGATATTGTATATTATTATATTTAAACATATTTTTTGTAAAAATGGTTATTATAAGTAGTTGACAACACATATAGTATGATAATGGTCGGTAACCGATGTGTAATACATTTAATGAGTACCTATTACTACCTACCTACCTAACACTCGCAAAAATACCATATTGGCCAATGTTAAAACGACTGTATCATGGAAAAAAACATTGTATCTAAAATATTATGTATTATATTATGTAAGTTGTAATATGTATATTAAATTAGTCATTTTATAATACAAAATGTTGTATATTATTCATCGAATCGCATGTAGGTATCATAAATCATAATGTAACTGTATTGATCTTTGTTCACAAATATCAAAATTATCTGTCATTACTACAAATAAATAAAAGTCAAAATAAGAAGCGAGACCCAACCATTTTAACTGAAACAGCTGTGACTATACAGATTTATACCTGAGTTTTGGAGAATGTGATTAAAATTAAAAACATTTTTAAGATTATTAATAAATAATAATATACATGCATTATAATACTTGCCCAAATGAAATGATTTAATCTCAGTTAAAATATTATATATTTACATATAAATCCGAACCATGTGTATTGCATTATAACCAGTGATATCGTGTTCCTATGATACATAATTTTATATTTTATATTATATTAACGTTAGCAATAAGTACTTCATTTAAATATTTAATACCATCCACTGCAGGCATAGACAGGCATTTTTTTATCACCGACTAGATTGAAGAACGGCCTTCAAGAATATAGTATTATATTCTAAAATCAACTTAAAAAACTATTAAAATTAAGTTAATATACCTATAATAACCTATCAAATAATAGTGATTCATAAGATAAATAATAATTTGTAAAGAATGTTAGGAGCTTTGTATCTAATTGTATTGTAGGAATTTGGTAATTAGCTGTAACGAAATAACCAACACACAATATTTCGTATCTCGACTTGCTACGTAGATAGGTACAAGGAAATAGAGGACATACATTTAAATTATGTGTTTTTAATATTTGTGTAAATAGCTTGGGTTTATCTTTTAACGACGACGACGACGATAATAACGATATTAATTAAATATTACATAATATATATTAGTATACGTCGTCTGCTATAGTAGGTTGTCTCCGTTTATTTTTTAGACCTTTAATAAAAATGTGCAAAAACTTACTTATTTTAATTAGTATGCAAAAGTATATAAATTAATAAACTATATACCAGAAGTGCTTTGATAGTTCAATTCAGGCGTAGTTAATAAAGATGTAGTTGCAGATGTAGATTCTGGTGTGGCTGTTTGTGGAAAAGTGTATGAAGGATTAAAATTGTCTGAAAAATGTTGAACTTGGGGACCGGATAAAGTCGAAAAAGATGTACATGTCGATTCTGGTGGTGAAGTCTGAGGAAAAGTATACCGAGTGTGTAAGTTGTTATCTTGAGAAGAATTTGCAGGAATCACCAGACCAGGTACGGCTGATAAAGGAACCCGAGTCAATGAAGGATAATATGAGTTAATATTATAATGTGGATGTTGAGTAGTATCCATTTCATATTTTCCAAGATCAGCATCAAGCAATAACTTATTTATGTCATGTTCGAGAAGCATTCTTGTTCTTTGTGTGTATTTTTTAAATTTGCTGGAAAGGTAATTGCAATACAAATCGCTTTCGTCCATTTCTTTTATTGGCTCTTCTACTGTTTTTTTTAATATCTGTAAGGCCTCTTCAATCCGTGCATCATCTCTTGATAATTTTTTTATATAAATATGTTTATTTTCATAATATAAATTGCATATATTTATAGGATTTATAAATAGTATGGTTATAATAAATAATAGTTGTTTGATCAAAATATCAAAATATCAAATACTTAGTTACTTATTCTATAAATTATATTTAATATTAGTGTCCCTACCCTTACCAATGTATTTACCTATTTATTATTTAGTTAATTTGATGTAGGTACCCTACTACCTAATAACAATAATATAAATTAATTTAATAAGTAATTAGTTTCATGCTTTTATCACCATATCATATTTAAATTAAATAGGTACATATTATGCAGCTGTATAATTATGTAATCGACATGCTCGACAAAGTTTTTTTTTTTAAATAAAATAATAATTAAATACAGAAGCACTGGATTCGGCTCAGGAACGTGAAAAAGCCGTTCGAATATGACGAACGAATTTGGCTCAAATATCAATTAAATCCTTTGAGCACGACATCGAGACCGACAATCGGTGGCTCGCGAGCGAAAAAATTTAAACCGAGCCGCTCGGCTCGCCGTTTACACACGTGAGCCGCTCAGTGCTCACTGCTCACTCGTGCTCGAGCTCATGTGTAAACGCAGCTTTAAGTTAGGTATTATATAACTTGATAAAGGCTAATTTCCAATTTAAAAGTGCAACAAATTAAAACTATTACAAACTATTGATAATAAAGATAAGACAATATTATTTTAATATTTTACTTAAAATGTTCTCATAACTGATTTTCATACATAGGTAATTGAAAATACATTTCGTTAATTTTACGTCATTAACTGCGTCGTGTATACATGTAATATCATGGTTAAGATCGCAAATTAAATCATGTGTTTCTTTCAATGATAAAAATCTACCATTTTTAATTATACAACCTAATTTATAGCTTAATATAATTTCATTACTTTGAAAATTAATTAATTTTAAATAAAATATTTTATTATTACCAGTATCGTATGCAGTCATATTCAACATTATATTTGAATTAAAACCTAATCTTAATAAAATGTTTTTATCTGAACTACCGTTCCATAGTAAAATAATTGCGTTTTGGTTATTAAAATTAAGATAGTTTTTTAAATAATTTCTACTTAAATTAGAATTTTTTGTTTCCATAGCTAAATTTAATTCATTTAATATAACATGTAGTTGATCTGGTTTCTTTTCAAAAATTTTTAGCAACAAATCTCTGGTTTTCATATAGGAAAAATTATTCATTAATGTTATTCTTCCATCAGGTGATATTATTAGTGGTCGACCACGCATACGTTTAATTTTTGATTTTATGTGAGTTTGTGTTATAGCTGCAGAAATAAGTATTAAATCAGTGCATTGATAATTCGTGAATTCAAAATCGATTATAATTATTTTATCTTTCTGGTTTTGCCTGTAAATATAAACAATTTATTTAAAATATTAGTAATATTTTTTTTTAACTATAATTTAAATATTAAATTTAAATAAAATAATATTTTATGTGTATATATATATATATATATATAATTTTATCATCTTTTACTTTTAGTTTTTTTTTTTAAATAAATTGTGATTTACTAAATATATTTTAATTAAACATAACATACTGACAACTGAGTTTTTAAATTTTATTTAAATTTTAGATTATTAAAACTATTTTATTTATTTACCTAATATAATGATTTAATTTGATATTCATTTATTTAATATTCTATTTTTTAATATAATAATTTTCACTAATATTTGAAAATGGGTGAAATATATTTATTTTTAGTGAATTATAATTTTATAACTTACATACTATATTGTATTAGCCACTTGATTGCTGAACGTATATCTTAAACGAGTCTTAAACTGAAAAATGATTCGATTCAATCACAAATTGTTAATGGATTAGACTAGGTATTTAACGTTATTTGTTGTTTGTCTGAAAATAAATAACATATATTAATTATTTTTATTATATAAATATATAAAAACGACATAAAATATTGAATTATTAATTATTTTAATTTTATATAAACTTTAGATTATTTAAAATATATTTTTTTTTATTTTACATTTTATTTTTTTTTATACGATTTATTTCAAAGTTTAATATTATATATATATATATAATTTTTTTTTTTTCACTGAAATTTGGAAACAAAATTAACATATTTAATTATTATCAATCATATTAATATTTAAAAAATATAAATAAAGAAATACATACGTAAAATCTTAACTTACCTAGGTACTTATTATAATATAACAACATAAATAATCATATTAATCATCAATCCAACCGTTATTCACTTTTCTTGGATATTGAATACTGACTTGGGAAAACCGTAACTGGAATTATATTGTATTGCGACGTGTACTTTTCGATCTGATTGATTTCTGCGGATAATTTATTAACACGTGAATAAATAATTGATATAACTTTAATAAATGTATACTATGAATGTGATTAACGTTGATCTGATCATTACAACACATATCTGCAAACTTAAACACTTCACATCAAACATATTAATCGTAACTTACTTATTATAATATTACTCACTTGATTATTTGTAAAATGAATTGATGTAAACACAAATTGAATAAGAATTAAACTGATTATTTAACTTAATATAAAATTAGTATTGTATTTGAGTTAATGATTATTGAATTTTGAATGACTATTAAAACTTGGAAGACTCGTGTAAGCGGCGATGCGGCTGTAATAAAATCCGCGACTTACACTTAGAACTGGAAGGTTAAAACACTCTGATGCTCTGATGTAAAACTATCATATATTTATATGAGGCAAGCCTACCGTAATTACTTACGTCATTGATCCGTAGTCGTATGGCGTGATATTGAGTGCTGCTGTTTTTTTGAACTTTATACTCTCGATTTTTTATATAGAATCAGTATTAATGTCTGATAAAAAATGGGTAACTAACTAAAAAACCGCTTTAAAATATTGTTTATTACATTTAATTAGCAGATTATGGGAAACCACGGTCAAGCACTTTTACGCTACATTATAATATTATACTAATTATAAACTGCAAACAGTAATTTTTATGATTATATATGTAAAAAATCATTGCAAATTATTGACGTAGGTACTCAGATCAAACGACCTCTAAGCACAATTGTGGAAAGCCTAAAAAAAAAAATGATGACATAACATTTATTTGATATTTATTATACCTAATTAACTAACCATAATACCTGAACGATGATCACACCATATTACACCTCTACAACGTTATTAGTGAACATATTATAAATACAGCTAGCAGACATTGAGTAGGTATAGTTAATACTAAACCACAGCGTTATATCGATACACCGTTACATAGCCGCTTGCCACAAGACTATATAACAAGCAATACACTCTGTTAAGGTAAGTGTTTTAAAAAATCTGATACATTTAAAATCTAACTGATTAACGTGTTTTTTATTTAAGGTAAAAAAAAACAATGGCTTCCTATTCGATTGTATCTGGTGAAAGCTCGTCAAACGAAGATGTGAGTAAATACATTTGTATGTGTGTGTGTGTGTGTGTGT
>JANEHU010000868.1:0-31528 GCA_027563435.1 Nasonovia ribisnigri | reverse complement strand
CGCAAAATATGACCCAAACGCAACCCAAAAGCGTAAAAATAAATAACCCATAAGCACAAAAAAAATTACCTTTTTAATAACCCATAAGCGCAAATCAATTTTATAAAAAAAGTGTCTTTAATTAAAATCGTAGTTATTATTAATATTAAATTAAGCATTTACCAGTGTCACAGTGATATTAAAATTGGCAATAAAAAATAAAAATAAAAATAGTAAAAATAAAAAATATAATGTTGAGTATTATTTTAAAATTAAATTTGAAATTTGAAGCCCACTGTCTTCAAATATTCCAATCTGGACATTTTTTTTTCATTATACATGGTCCAAGTTTTTGTATTGGAGATGGCTTTAGATATGCGATTCGTAGTTTTTCGACCATCTGACTGTATTTTTAAATTAACTTCTGCTTGGTGTTCTTTAATCACTTCGATAAAATTATAAATAGATGGGTGCGGGTTATAAAATTGATCTTTCAAATGACGGTGATATGATTCTGGACCATTGGTAGTCCTTGGGTCATTCGAAGGTGTCTCAGCCCAGAGGTGTGTGTCAAGGTGTGCTGTCATTTTCAATATAATTCGCTAAAATATAATCTGAAAAGTGAAAATGCTGATATATTCTGATTGTCAGGAGCAATAGAAAAAAGTTCATAAAATGCATCAGAAATTTCAGTAGATGGTAAAAAAGCCAATCCAAAAAAATATTTTAACCAATGTGAAATTTCTGTTTCATTTCGGTCGTATTCAATTTTAAGTCCCAATTTTGCAATTTGTCTATACCAGCTAGGCTTGCCCGAGATGAAACCGGCAACATTTAATTTGTGCATTTGGAAATACACGCAAAACGCCATTATGAGCAGATAGTTCAAAATCCAAAAGTATATTTTGTGGTTTTAATTCTTTCTTACATAATGTTTTTATTAAATGTCACATTTTTTCATAATCATCAGTTGTTTTGGATGGTAACAGACAATACGATTAATAAGATTTGTACTAACATATTTACTAAGACGCTTAGCACTGTGTATTGTGTAAACATAAAACAATTAAAATTAACTTAACTGTACAATAATGATAATTAACTACAAAAAGCTAAGTTAAAACATTATTCAATTTAACTGAATAAAGTGAATAAATTAAAAATTTTTAACTTAACTTTAACTTTTTAACAAGTTAATGCCCATCATTGATATTAATATAATGCGTTAGAAGACAGAAGTTAAAAGAAATGGAAAAATAGTGATTTAAATACATTTATAATGCTGAAAGTAGTAATGAAATTTAATATCCATACATAATAGTTTTGAAATAGGTAAATAGAAAAACTAAATTCGAGCGTAGCGACAAAAAAATTTTTGGTGGGTGGTCTGGATAAATTTTAAACTCCCGGCCTGGATTTGGTTCCCACTCCGCCCCTGGGGACAAACGTAAAATGTACCATCGCCTAAAATAGTATAACTATTATCGACTAAATATTCTAAATTAGTGTTTGTCGTTAATATTACAATTTTTGACTTTTCATCTACATGGCAAAATGTTTCATTACGATGTGTAGTTATACTATTGATTTGTAATTGTTGAATGTGTTCGAATAATGAAGTAGGTGCTGCAGGAATTATTTTCCGACGTTCTCTATACATGGATTTTCTTATACTAGACATATCGTTGTGTAATAGTTCTGTAGTTTCAACCCCCATCAGTTCACGACGAATAATTTTATTTGGTCGCTCCGAAATACATTCAGTCGCCTTTCGTTTGCAATTATTATACGAACTAATTATCGCTGAATATCCCGATTTTCCATAGTATTATGACTATGAGATATATTTTCATTTTTCGTCAAAATGTTGGATATTTTAGAATTAGTTTGAATAGTAGAAGTACATTGTCTCATCGTACATCGCCAAGATATATATCTCCGCTTGCCATTACTCGCTGATGTCTGTACTTAAAATTATTGTACACAATACACAATACACCTTGATTTGTGTAAGTTAATGTAAATGACATTTTAATAATCGAAGACTTATAGTTTTAACTTTATAGCGAAAACCAGACACATACGCACACGTGACACGAATATGTAGCACAGACACCAACTGATATAGGTCGATATCGATATATAGGTCGGTATACGATTTAAAACATTTCACTTGATTTTCAAATAAAACGGCCCATTATAAAAATTTCGGGAAAAATCTATAAACTATAAAATATATAACTATAATTATATTATTATATTGTATATTATAGTTATCTTAAACGATTATCAACTGCCATCGTAATGTGTTTCGATAAGACACAGACAAATGCAACAACCGTCGCGACGCGTTGCTGTAATATGTCGTGAAACGGGTTATATGCATGCAAAAATCAGTAAAATATTGTATCAGGTTATACAATTTATTTTTGCGCTTTTATCCCACTACCAAGGTACAAAAGCGCAAATTCATTTTGCGCTTTTGAGCTATCGAAAAAAAAGGTCGATTTGCGCTTTCTGGCTTCACCGTGTATTAATTGCATTACTTATATCTTAGAATAATAACTAGGTAGTCTATAATTACCTACCTAATAATTAATCAGAAGTGAACCGGTGTGCCACTATTCTCAGCCGGTTGAACAGCTAGCAAAGATATCTATAATTTGATATCTTATAATAATATAATAGTATATACCTATTCAATGTTATATATGAGTGGTGGCTTCTTTCCGTTACAAACTAGACATATACACATAGTAGGTTGGTTGTAGGTACCTACATAATATTATATAGATATTATAATATGGATATCAAAACAATTAAAAATGATTTATTTCTAGAAACGTAAAACAATAATGTTCTATTGGGGATTTTATGCCATGTATAGCAACACTATTTTGTAAAATTTGTATACCATGATGAAACTGCCGGACAATTACGAAATAATACATTATGAGTACTGCTCGTCTGCTCGTAAGCCAAACTGGTAGTTTTTAATTATAGTATTATTTTATATTTCAATCTTTTAATTTTAAAAGAAAATTTTAGTTACAAGACATATATTATATTATATACCTACAGACCGGGAAATAAATTGATACTAGTTAAGCGTATGACAACAACTATGAAAATTATATGGATGATAAGTAATTTTATTTAGAAATATTATACTAATTTCTGGAAAGTATAACGAAAAATATGTTAGAGCCGTAAACAGGAAAAAAGGTTCTCAACTATTGTCAAAAAGATAAGATATCAAAATTTTATAAAATGTATGGAATGGGAAACAATATTACACATTAATGTCAGATTAAATATTGTTGCAGATAATTTTTCTTCACCCATTAATAATTAATATATGTATTAGTAAAAATGTTTTGCGTTTTATGATAAGACCGCGGTTTTGGCCAACCCTGTTCAGTATTACTAATTAATAAATAAGTGCACATAGACAGATCTTTAAATGAAGAATGAATATATCATTATTACTTATAGAATTTCTTAAAAATATTAAAATATGGGAAAAATAACATACACTTGATTAATAATAATAATAATAATAATAATCAATAATATTATTTATTAATGTGTACAAACATTTAAAATTAATACCTAGTTTAAATATTTTAATTTTTCTCGGCTATTAGATAGGAAAAAAAGTATAATGTCAAAATATCAATGAGGATTAGAAATTTGTTCTTTACATGAGTGATATTTTGATTTTGAACTATAATAGTCAGTGTACTATATCAGATTTGCATATACCAACTGAGAGCATACCAAGGAAAAATACAATGTTTTGGACCATTTGACATTTTTTAATATAACTAGTATTGTATTGTATTTTAATAATATCTTATTATATTCATTTAACAAATGCAAATATTGCTCAAAAATTGTCTTAAACATAAAAAAAAAAAAAAAGTGTGAATAAAAATGTATCTCATATTGATATTATATTAAATCATTTTAATTCATAAAAATATACCTTTTTATCTTTGATTCAATAATGTATTAACTATGTTTTTTTCTGTCTATACAAACTATTAGGTTGTTAGAAATGTGTAAGTAACATTAAGCTCATAAATATACCGAAATATTTGATCTAATTGAACTTTTAACATACCTATATCATAATTAATTACATATTTATTGCATATATACGTACCTTTCAATAATGTGAAATTATAGCTCTATAATATTTATATTTGTTGACCTAATAATCAAAACTGAATATTATTAATTTTTCTATAATGCTACATTGTATTTATTTATTTTTTTGTGTTCATTGTTTTATTATTGTTGTTTATACTTTCAAAATTTAAAATCTAACAAAAATTGTTATTATTATATCTTTTAATAATGTAAATTATAGCTCTATGATATTTATATTTGTTGACCTAATAATCAAAACTGATATTATTAATTTTTCTATAATGCTACATTGTATTTTTTTTTTGTGTGTTCATTGTTTTATTATTGTAGTTTATACTTTCAAGATTTAAAATCTAACAAAATTGTTATTATTATATATTTTTGTTGTTGCAACATATTTCATTTCAATACCAGTACACCAGGCTAATTCACTACTGGCTAATTATTAGGTAACATAGGTAATCAAGTTATTCTAAGATAAGTAATGCAAATACAATACATTGAGCAGTTCACTGGTTAGGGATAGACTACCAATGGATGTAATGTAGTTAAATTTTGGATGGAAAAGTAGAACAATTACATTAGAATACCCAAATACTTCACTTAAATCCTATGCAACGAGCAGTGGCGCCGAACCCTATATTCAGGTAGGGCGAATGCCCTACCTCATAATATTTAGGTGGTGGGTGGGTGGTCTGGTGGTGCAGTGGTTGTGTCAACGAGTTAATTATACCTGCCACCTGGACTTATTTATGTAGCCTACGCCTTTACAGCCTTAAACCATAATCATGATAATTATAGTTAGTAAATATAGACTATAGTAGTTAGTAGTATATAGTTTTAGACGCCTTTTAGTAATATGCTAGGTCTTATCACGTACTTGTCACTAATATTATTATATAACGTTTTTAAAATGGTTTTCGTTATCATTTTTTTAGTAATACCGATTCAATTCAGATAAAGCATTGTATGCACATAATAGCATAGCATATAATACCCACATTACCTACCTTATAGTTAGAACGTAAATCTTAATTTGTGGTAGAGTGCTATTAATTATCTTGTTAACCTGTTTACCATATAGTAAACATCCAATATTTATAAGTTATAACATAAATAGTGTCTAGTCTAGGTCTAGTAAGTCACTTTGGAATTAGGTATAATAAGGTTGGTATAATTTTAATTTAAAATAAAAGTATGTATGATGGCCACTGATAAGGTTTATCTAATAAAAAAAATGTGTTATAGAGAGAAACTTTACTATACTAGTGAAGAGATCAACTTTTTATAGGTATATAAAATAATATATGTATATATAAAATATTATTGGTCAGGGGGTGGTGGTGTCCAATAATTTTAAATGTTTGCCCTACCTCATTTTTTTGGTTTCAGCCACTGCCAGCCATGCATACCATAACATTATTGCTTTATTATACATTTTAGATCACCCAAACTTGGGGGAAATCATTTTTTATTTCACCAAACCATTTCACTTCCCTTTCCGTGGACGAAGATTCCTCATCCTTATGAGGAATCATAATAGTTACACCATTGTTCAATTCTTCTCCTGTCATAGGTTAGATTAGGTTAGGACCGGTGTACTGCAAGATAGGTACTTACACTCAGATCACTGCATTAAGGATATGCAATTCAGTTGTCAAGTCTTTCAAACGAGATATTTCCAACTCATCAATCTCGCATAACCATGATGATAAAAAGTCAATAATTATTATTTCACCAAATCGTTACGCTACACATTTCTTGCACAATGTGAACAAAAAATAACGGTCTTCTTTATTATTATTTTTTTTTTTTTTGTAGACATTATATCTCAAGGTAACAATGGCAATTTTTATAATGTCACACTTAGTTGCTTAATACAAAAGAGATGATATTGAGATATCTCAAAAACAGCATCTGCCAGCCACAATGTTATAAAACTGTCAAACTTATGGTCACACACTCAGACTCAACCACCATTGCAATCATATAAGTCCCGATGCGTCAAACATGGTGGGATCACCTATTGTAGAACTGTACTAAAGACCGTATGACGTCCCTGATAAATAAAAATGCCAATTTTAAGGACTAAGGGATACCGAGTCATCAAATTAATTATATACAAGCGTCGGGAAATCATTTCAACTGACACAAAAGTAACCCTGATCCCAAAGCAAAATTATTTGTGACCCTCCTCAATACTCTTAATCACGTAAAATTGCCCCGTACTTCTGTTACTTGTGGTATTACATTATAGCTTAACTTAAAATCTTAACTTTGAATCAACATCACAAAAGTACCGTTCCGACATAATATCATGCACTAATAAATCCTTTTCATCGCTGAATTTAATACTTATAAATTATTCCATAGTCAATAATAACTGCCTTATTTAATATGGTAATGCTTATCTTTCTATTCTGTTGAGTCTGAATAATTATTTTCTTTAATTATTAAGCTGTAAATTGTAATTTTCGATACTCTATTAATGATCAAAATAAATAGTGATTACAATATACTGATATTTCAATAAAAATAACAATGTGCAAAGCTTGCCAAAAATAGCTAGCCAATAGTTTTATGATACCTACAAAAGCATCCAACTTTTTCTAACATAAAAAGAATGTGATTTATTTATTTGGGAACTTAATGGTTTTACTTTTACCACTTTAAAAACAAAATGTTTAATAGTAAAAAAAAATGTTTGCTGATCACATGGAAATATTGGATTACTGAAATATGTAAGTTTTATTTTTCCGAATTTTTTTCCCCATTGTGATCGCTCAATCAGAATAGTTATTCACAGCTTACAGCAATCAGTTATACCTACAAGCAATGTCGATGCCACCATTACTGAATTAGGTTTCTTCGTAACAAACATACGCCACAGTGTAATAAAACTCCCACTGTTGCGTTTTTTTTTTTATCTCGAACAAAACAATATTCAACCAAATAGACATTAAATGTATCAATTATGTTCAATTCAAATTTCGAAAATCTTAAGAAGTAGTAGATCTTAAGTAAACGAATTTAACACATCTGGTTTGTTAATAACTCAAAATTATCACAAAATATTAAAAACGAAATCGGATTATTCTGGAAGATGTTCCATGATAAAAATCCCAGTTATTCCTAAATTTGTTTTTAGATATTCCTGACACTTTTCCTAACTACCAGAGTATTTTATTTTTAACCGCTAACCAACTACCAACTAAATTAAGTTTCCTATCAGTAAAGATACTGGAGTACAAAATCGAAGCAATTTTTCTGGCCCAAAAGGAGATGAGTCATTAACTAAATAATATAAAGACTTCGAAGTATACAAAAATATGCAAATTCATAGTAGCTAAAAAACAATTATTTTTATAATCGTCCATATTTCTTACGAATTTGACACAGTAAACGTTATTTATTGTTGAAAAACATCCTTTGAATGATTTGTTTTGAGCAAATCGAGTACTTATATTTTTCTTTCATTAGTTGAGTTTCGGTAGTTATGTGGTAAATAATTTGTTTGTGCCACATTGTTCGCCAACCGTCTGCTTATTAGGGAATGTGATTAATTGCAATGGGTTGCGACTGTATACAAATATGGTGCGTTGTTATCTATTTGAGGTATTTGTGTGTACCACGGTTGTTTGTGTATTCGTTTTGATCTAATTTGTTATTAAATTAGTGGAGATTTTTCGAAAATATAGATCTCAAGTAGACCTCACGAGTAATTCAGGAATGTTTTTTGAAATTGTATAGCTCAATTAGTTTGATCGGTACAAAAGGCTAAACATTGCGTTTTTATATTGTGTTATGTTTTTATTGTAATGTATTGTTTAAGGTTTTAAAAGTTTTTTTTTATATGGATTTATCAACTTATTTTATTTAAGATTATTTATTAGTTATCATAATATGATGTGTTGTTAACTAATCAGTATTTTAAACGATTTTATAATGATTGATTGGAAAATTATGTTTTTCAATTTTTTATTTCTTTAATACCTACCTAGTCACCACTCACCACATCATTACGTGATTCGATGCCTTGTTATTATCGTTGTCCTCAAACTTTCACATTTTGGAAAACAATTGATAAAAAAAATATTAATAGTTAACCTAATAAATAATATTATTTAAATAGCTACTAATTATTTATTTATCAAAAGAAAAAAAATACAAGTGAAATTTGCTTTGTTAATAGAAATTATTTTTGGCTTAGTTGAGGAGGAAATAGTCCAAATTCTATTATACCCATGTTTAGGTAGTAAATATTGTATTTTGAATGCATTTGCAAATTGCAATCACCAAATATTTGAGTTTTTCATAATTTTAATTTGCTTAGTTCGCAATAGCATTCTGGCCAAATACACTTTACGTAACCACGGGATATAACATACTCCTGTTGGCTGTTATTATTTTGTGTTTCAATAATTGTTTTATCACCTTTACGAGTCATTACATTTTTGGTATTCGTTATAAACGTTCTAAGTTAAATAATTATACATTAATATGATTTCTATAAAGAAGTTTTGTAAATTTTTGATATTCGGTAAAATATCTCTCGGTCATAAAGAACCAGAGATTTTTGAAGAAAAGGCTACGGAAGAAAATTCTGTACGTATTATTCATTTTATACTTATATTTATTGAAACCTCCCTTAACGGACACCTCCTAATGATGGATACCACCCAATAGCGGACACCTCCCAACAACGGACACCAATCAATAGAGGGCACAATCCAATTATTGCGTTCATTTTCTTGTGAACCAACTACAAACGTTCTAAAATCTGAGCCCCCTGAATAGCGGACAAAATTTCAACGACTGAGAGTGTCCGGTATTTAGAGGGTTCACTGTTCACATAATTGTCTATATTATTCCATACAAATTAAATTACTCCGCGCTACATTGCTATCTAGTACAAATAATCAACTGTTAACATTACATTGATTCTTCTCTGTTGAACCACGTTCATATGAAACGCGTATAATATTATTATAATAATATGTATTGTAATCTATGCATTCAATTGTTGAAGTTTGATAATTGCTTTTAGACCAGTTATGATTTCAATACGAAGTCTAAGATACGTGATAAAAAACTCGTCCGTAACAACGGAGGTGAAGGAAAATGTCAAGATGAGCGCGATGTACGTATTATTCATACTACATATTATACAATAAACTATAAAAAAATTGATTACAAGGGCACTTCTATTCCGCATCAGTTTTAAACCATTTAAACGTATAAACCGTCACAACATATTTGAACCCTTATACTATCTCGGGCCATTTTATTAACAGCATAGGTATTATTATTATTATTATATACATTAAATCATTAAAATTAATTAATATAATTCAGAACTATCAGCTGCAATTAGATATGCATTAAGTTTTGTTTATATAATAATACTATGCAGATCTCTAGCCATTATTATCGTATCATATATTATACAAAAAATTATCCACCTGCAGATCTTTATCCCTCACAAATAATAAATATTACATACCTACCTAAATATGCGTAATCATTGTCTGTTTACGTTTCATATGAATTAAGCATAATATACAATCGTCGAAATTTTATAATGTTTTTTAGATGGGTTATATGGCCATGATGTTTCCGTTTTCACCACCGGGTGAAAATAATATGCCACCCGTGGAAGAAATTAGCGATTATGCTGAAGAACGTATACATTGGCTTACTCAAGTTCATATAAAACAATAAATTATAAATTATAATACATAATTATTAAATTATTGTAATTGCATGATATTAAATAGGTGAAACGTAAAAGAAGTTTGATGAATCCTGAAGATGAATCTTTGTTCAAAAAACATATCAAACGTCATGCTGAACACAAATTTGTTTTTTTCTTAACGGTTAATATAATGGCTAACACGTCTTATAATCTTGCTATTGAACAAATGTAATTATTGTAATTTAATATAATTATATTATTATATAGGTTAATCCTGTAACCAAATCAAAGATTTCGTTTGTCGAGCCACCAACAAGAAACAGCAGACGCGTTCACGTTGTTAAGAGGGCAGCTCCTTATCGTATACCTAAAAAACGTCGTATACAATTGTAAAATATGTTAATCAAATGTTTAAAATATACGGCAGTTGCTCTGAATATGTTCATATTAGACACTATTCTTGTCAATAATTGTAAAGTAATTAATTATTTATTTGTTTGTACAATTTTTTCTTTTTATTTATTCACATGTCTGTCTATACAATGTACATAATATATTATAATATATATGGATATATGTAAAAATATATTTATTATAACAATAAAAAAATAAAAAATATAATAATGAGTTGTTGTATTTTATATTATTAATAAAAATACAAAATAAAAAACTTTAAATAAATTATCCAGCTAATAAACAAGTTATCGACACAAAATATCATACAATTGACATTATTTCGATTAATAGAGAATTATACTAAATAGTTTTTAAAGATTTATGTACGGTTATTCATTTAAATTGTTTATAATATTATTTAGACAAATTGCATTACTAAGAGTTTACTGAATTAGGTTAGGATCTCCGAGACTCCGAGTAAAAAACTTGAGAACCTTATATAGTAATAATCAATATATTATATATTATTCTATAATCAATATCAGTTGAAAATGTAATAAACACACACACACATATTGTAAAATCAATACATTGATCAATTCGCTCAAAATCTAAAAAAGATATTACAATTCAATAAAATTCCACCGAATTAAATCAAATTGAATTTTTGACTCCTTAACGATAAAAAATATGTTTGAAAACACGAATCGCATGTTTACCAAAATTAATTTTTAGATGTGACGCAAGTTAAATACGCCCACGAGTGATGAATGTTAGTAACATAAAAATATAAAGATTATCCACACATACTCTATATTATAGAGATCATATCCAAACAATGAAGTTAAAATTCACAAATTATGTACAGTTATGAACCGTTTATATTTTATTTATATAGTTTTCTAATTTAATTGTATTATTATTATATAACTAAATACCTAATTGTAAACATTAAAATTTTAATCGTCGGGCCGTTACGAGTATAGTTGAAATAAATAGTATTCACTGCTAATATTTCACTTAAAGAAATAAACTACCCATGTATATTACTCCTGCTGCGAGTGGACCGAATTCTAAGCGTTATAATCAATGTTTGACGGTTAAAAACAACTATTATTACAAAACCCAGAAATGTACTTCAACGTTGAGTTATCTTTTCTCTTTTGTACTCAATTTCATTTTACGGTGTTTCCTTTGTTCTAATAAACATTAAAAATAAATATAAAGCTTTGTAGAGACATTGACCCGACCTGGCGTTAAAATTGTGACATTTCGATATTAAACTCAATTCAATAAGTTTTTAAGTATTTTTCTGGAAATAAATTAGCTATACAATGATGCAGTTCTAAGTTTTATACCTACTTGTTTTTACTTTCAAATAACATTTTTTCAGAAGTTTTCCGAAACAACTTTCTTTATTGAAAATGTTATGAATAAGATACTAAAAAAAGGCTATTTTAAAAATTTCTAGAAGTTTTCGACAAAAATATTAAATAAATAAAGATAGGTAGGTAGCGGTTTTCATATACAAAATCTGCACCATTGCTTACAGAACTCGGGACCACGTCCTACACTTGAAAAGGTCCTGTGTTTTTTGACATTTTACATAAAATAACTTAAACTAGAAATATTTTAACCTAATTATGATTATTTAACAATTAAAAATTATAACCATTGAATTATTTCGTTGTCATGCATTATTTTGGTTGTCACTTTACCAAAAATAAATTTATTAAGAGGACGGTATACCCACATATAACATTGCAAATTTTACGTTAAAAATAATATATTTCATTTTGTTATTATTTTTAATATTTGAGTAAATAAGTTTGCATACTGACTACTACCAAATTTAAAAGGTAAAAAGGTGTTATGATTATAAAGTAATTAATGATTCATATTTTGACGATTCAGATCAGGCGTACTTAGGATTTTTTCTAGATGGTGGATGACAAGAATTTTCGTTTGCAGACCCTTCGGAGGGGGGTGGGGAGTACTCAGTAACATGGTTATAATTGTTACAATGGCATATAATTCACACTAAAATATGGTTTTGGTTTTTATTTTTTCACGCTCAAATGTCGCGAATCGGTGTATACTATTATACTGCATACTCGATGTATAAAATTAGAAGTTATCAATAAAGATTTCAATTGATATAGTTTATGTTCAACTATAAAACTGGGGTGGAATATTCATGCGCTTTTATGTCATTGGAAAACGTCAGAAGCACTCCAATGAATGTTACATTCTCTCAACAACACGACTCGTTTCGTTAGTTTTCAATTTCAATCATTTTAAAACGATTTGTTTTAAAAGATAATATTATGATAAGCAATTTGTTGAAAAAATAAACAGATAGTTTTTCAATAATGATAATATATTGTATCTATACGTACAGCTCTTGTTTTATTTATTGCAACTGACCGCTGCAATATCCATGATTGGTATTTGCCGTTTCATCTGAATATGGTTTGCTCCTGCATATACGTGGTGGCGTGTGGAGAATAAGAATGTCAACGTAGGCCTGACATCGAAAACAAATCGTATTTAATATCCAGAGGGCAGAGGGTCGAATGTTCGACCGAGCGAAAATGGCTTAAACGTATAATAATATGTAAAATGCGCATACCTAACGTAAGTATGAGTACAACAAATGGCGGTATTTATTTTTTTATATAAGCAGACTATTATGTTTTTCTTTCATTTTATATATATTTATCCCACGGTATTAACGTATGTTTATTGGTTGTTCTACGAGTGCATGTTATTTCAGAGGAAAATAAAAGAATAGACGATACCTGCTTACGATTTCGGGTCA
Organism: Nasonovia ribisnigri; assembly: GCA_027563435.1. Taxonomy (NCBI): domain Eukaryota; kingdom Metazoa; phylum Arthropoda; class Insecta; order Hemiptera; family Aphididae; genus Nasonovia; species Nasonovia ribisnigri. Next base: position 18,482 of record JANEHU010000868.1, on the reverse strand, counting down.
CACGATTCGTTAGTTCGATAAAAGAATTTTATAATATATGATTCGAAAAACACAAGTGGAGTACGTAAAACGACTACTATAAAATATTTTATATATACATAATATGTAATTATTGTACACGGTTAACGCGGCTGATCGTCACGTACACTCTCAAAAGTATACGATTTATCGCGGTCCAAAACGTTTTTTTAAGAAAGTTCTGGGTTTGGTCTGGTTTTTTTTATTTTTGGTTGCAACAAAAGTGTTCATTACTCCGTCAATATGATTTTTTTTAACCAATACTACTTTTTACAAAATTCAATACGACCGTCTGATAAACCAAGTTCTGCTGGAAACATTTATCGACAGCAATCCAATTATAATTTATTATTATTCTTATAATATTATAGAACAATTACAGTCCATAGGCGTGCGCACGGAGGTGGCCCTCATTTCGAGTTGTACCATACTTGTTATAGATTGCTACTTAGATCATAATATGCATAGTAGTATAAATTGTCCTATTCTGTGAAGTTACGCATAATTGTGATTTTTTTTATTTTACGAAACCTGAAGAGAACTCCACACGGATATTTGTTGTCTCCGTCTTACAAGTGTGTAACATGCCAAATGTACGCTCAACAAGAGGCTACATAGCTATAGAATGCATTTTATAATATTACAATAATATTGTGTCTGAGAGATGGGTGTGCACGATCAAAATTAAAATAGGTTTCTTTAGAACTGAATATTCAGTAACGCTTTTAGCGTTATTTTACTTTTAAGTCGAGCTTTGCACGCATATAGATAGCTGCTCTCCTATGTAATAAACGCGCAGTGCCTATTAATCCCATATATATTATTATTCATTATATTCCGTCGTATGATGATGATGATGATGATATCACAAAAGAAGATTTACACTCTTATATCGATTGGCAATTTATACCGTGATTATTGAATACTGCAGTTTATATATTGTATATGCATATAATATGAGCCTACAAATGAATAATGCATAATATTATAATATTATACACCTATCGGACCGCTTTAGGGATGCGTATGTCCCCATAATAATACTAATACTAGCAATACAGTCCGACTATTTTTATGGTAATATAACAATATATAATATATTACCGTCGACCATTATTTGATAATTATGTATGGTCCATCCAACTTTGAGTTGGATTGGTATGCTGTTTGAGAGATGTGGGAGGAGGAGTAGAAGCATTTCCATAACAAACAAAAAATGGTTTAAACAAATAATAATAATAATATACCGGTGAAGATATACGCCATAGGTATTAGTCAGTTGCACGAGATAATTTAAAAACTATAATATAATATGATATTTTTATTTTATTTTTAATAATTGTGGTATTCTGAGAGTTTTTCGTTCTATAAAACATCAAGACTCAAGAGAAATGCAAATTCAATAACTATAAATGCATTTGGATATACTATTCCTCTCTTCTGGCGAATATTCTATACATTACAATTTACAAATAAAAACGCTCCATTGCGGAAATGGAGATATATATATTTTTTTACATTCAGCTCGCCAATCGTAAATAGTAAATTATAATTTATAAGTATTTAAAACCATTAAGATTATTGGTTATTTGATAAGTCTTAACGACTGTTACAATGTTTCATAATTCCAGTATGCCGATCGATTTATTTATTCAATTTCAATAGTCTTTCGGAGGGATTTTTTACATTTTTTCTTTTTGTATCATGAAATTGTACTGTACAGATATAATTTAAAATTGACTCATAACAAAAATTCTAATCCCATGTCTTAAAGTTCCTTGTGCAATAAAACATATAATTGTATAATTATGTTCTTAAATAAATTATTATTTGATGAATATATTTGTTAAATATATTTCATCATAGGAGTTCGAAGTTTAAATTTGTAAAACATTATAGGTACATATCGTAGACATCTAAAAGTGTGTCTTAAATAATATTTATGTTAACATAAAAATTGTAGTAACAAAATATTTTATTATTACTCAATTCAATCTTTTCAATATAAAGTATTGAGTATTAAGTACCTAAATATAAATTACTTTTACCTTTGTGCTTGAATTGTTTAAAAACCCCAAATGCGTTAATATTCTTATACTGCAGTATGTTTAGTATAATTTTAAAATGTTTACAAGCGTCATGAACACGACATTATGTATACGTCAACTGTAAGGAACAATATGATTTATTTCGAATACCATAAAAATTATGTTTAAAAAAAATAAGAAAAAAAATTAAAGCCGGATACTCACATAATGAGGTATGGATCGTATGGCATGGATGAGATTGGTATATCATAGCATACACTGAATCGTGTGGCTCGGTACATCTCGCAGGCCGCAGCGGAACTTAGTCAGGTCGAGCGAAAGAAACCACATCGTGGCTGATCACATGAGTTCCATCTGCAATGAAGTATATATCTCGCTCATTCTAATCAGTTTTATTGGCACAGTGATATTAAGGGTTTTTTGTGCACAAACCTCGTTCATAAAATTGATTTTACTTTTAAAAACGCGTTCTCAGACGGATGTTATTAAATTTAATAAACATTAGTTTTTTATTATTTTAATTTTTACCGTTTTTATTTGTTGTTTTTCGTTGATTATAACTTACTTGGTAAATGGTAATACTACTCGAAAACCATTAACATTATAAACATTTTAAGTCTCTGTAAACTTTGTTAAAAAAATAAATAAAGCCAGATTCTCACGGCACGTGGTTTGGCTCGTATGGTTTGTGTGAGCTTGGTATCTATTGGTATATCATAAACGCGGAATGGTTAAGCTCGGTACATCGCGCAGTGGAACTTAGTCACGTAGAGTTAAACCAAGTCGTGGCTGATCACATACGTAATACGTTCCGTCGGCTCATAATGATGTATCTCACTCATTCTAATCAGTATTATTAGAACAGCGATATTATGTCGCGTTCTCAGACGGATGTTATTAAATTTAATAAACATTCGTTTTTTTATTATTATAACTTTTACAGTCGTTAATATTGTTATTCAACTTCGTTATATGTAACTTGCTAGGTAATACTAATAGGAAACATTCAAAATTATAAACATTTTATTTCACTGTAGACTTCGTTAAAAATAAATAAATAAATAAAAATCTGAATTACCACGGCGTGTAGGTAGGCTCGTATGGCTTTTATAAGCTTGGTATCTTGGTATATCATGAATGGAGCGGAATGGTGAAGATCAGTAGGTAGGTACATCGCGTTGAGTTAGGGGTTCCACGTCGTGAATGGTCGCATTAGTTCCATCGGCTTAATAAGAAGTAATAAGTATCTCACTCACCAATAAGTATCAATGTCACAGTAAAATTATGACGTTTCGTCCTTAAACTTCACAAAAAAATATTTTTTTTTAATTTTTCAAACGCGTTGAACAGACATATGTTTTTACTTTTTAGATTTAATAAAAATACTTTTTTTTATAATTATCATTACTTTTACAGTCCATCCAACAGGACATGGGATGACACGTTTTCGGCCCACGAGTTCGTCAACTATAACAACAACTTACTAATCCTTTTCGGATGCATAATAATGCTCAACGTTTACCTAATGTCATACACTAAATATTAATATTGACGAGTGATTAAATTAAATTTCATTAGGTTTTTGTATAAAAACATAATGTTATAATAACTTTATCTTCAAATTGTGTTTTAACGTTCAATCAAATCCCAAAAGGATTTTACTGTTTCACGCATCCTGATATTTTCGATTTGTTAAAAATATTCGACTTGCAATCATACACTGCATAAAGTTTTATACAAGACAATAATATAATTATTATATAACGCGACTGTAATAATGTATTATTATTATTATATTCTGTTCTATGACGTTGTGTCTCTTGAAATATGATTATTCATCCATTATTTTATACGACGTTAGTCGTTAATATTATAACGATTATAATATATTAATACTTCATCTGAAATGCGTGCGAATCATACGTTACCATCACGTGCAGAAGTAAAAGTACAAAAATAAACGCACGCGAATTTAAGGGAAATGACGTGCGGTGGATTTATGTTCGCCCTTGTTCCAAATATATCCGCAAGTTTTCGACTCGTGTGTATAAAAATTTTTATTTTTGTGCAGTGTTCGTGCATTTAAGAGGACGTCGGCGCACGTGTTGTTTCCGTCTTTCAAACGAACCTATGCATAGGAAATTTTTGTTCACTCACCAGACTCAATAATGTGCTGTTAGTTTAGATATCAGAGTGAATTGACCTATCACCTATCATATAACGTAAAGACAAGATCATTATCTAGAGGCCCAGGTAGGCTGCTTTCGTTGATATCATTATTTTTAAGGAAGTGATTATCATTATAAAATGAACGGTTTCAAAAACGTCATACCTTCCTTAAAAGTGAAATAATATCAATAAAAGCCTAAGTGGGGCCCTAGATAATAATCTTACTTTTAAATTGTATAATAGGTCAATTCACACTAATATCAAAAATATAACTGCACATTATTGAATCATACGACGTCCCTTTAATATGTATTATCTTAAAATAACATATGTAATGAGTTACATTGTACTTAAATTGTATGCCTCAATTCTATTTGACCTTAAATTAAATACTGGAGTCATGATAGTTATTCAATAATATATAATATTTATGAAAATATTTTTATTTTTTTATTCCGATACTGATGGTGTCATAATATTTGGTACTGTTAAATTTTATAAGTATCTGAATTTGCCCGTTTCGAGACGAACATAAGCTATAGCAGTTTAATTAACTATGTTCTACTCACAGCAAAAAGTATATTTTTATCATAATAGCTTCCGTTATAAATGAAAACTTAAATTTTAAAAAGAGATTAACCAAATTATACTCTTATTTTCCTATAAAAGTTTGAATATAACTTAGAAAACTTCTGATGGAAACTTCAAGTTTTTAATTCCATAATTACGCATTTTTTTACCCAAAATAATGAGAATAAAAATGTCATAAAAGGCTAAATAAATCTTGTTTCCGCCAAAAACGTTCTAAATCATATTATCTAAGTAATCTAATTATTTCCCGTTTTCGTTCGTACTGTGAGTACTACGATAATTTCACTCTCTAGATTAAATGTCCTGAAAAAAAAAAACTTTTACGATACTAATCGACCAATCATTATAAAGCCTTTAATGATTATAACCGTTTGTTGTTATATCATTTTAATTATCAATTTACATATTTTTGAGGGTCGACGAAGAGGTTACTGTACTTATAATTATATTATTATTAAGATTAATCGTTTGTATTTTTCAACGATCTATTCTGCATATTTTTTAGGGCCGTTGTGTGCGTTTCGTTATAATATTATGTTGTTTATCCTGTTTCCTTCGTTCCACATCAATGTATATGTCATGCACTCCTGTCTCTGACGTCGTTTACAATATTATTTTTCCTATACGATTCGAATTTGTGCTCGCGTCGCCTTTTTCACTAATAACAACGTACAGGAAACATCGCCCGGAGGATGACATAATATACAGTTTCGTCACTAGGTATATATGATATAATATAACCACCTACATGACGCGGATTATATGTAAGTTGTTCGAATATTTCATTTCATCGAATATCGTTGTGAAAAGTGTATCCGCCCAAAGCTCAACCAGAGTAATTTATTAGAAATCACACATCAGCGGTTTAGCAACTCCTTCAGCTGCAGTTATGTATTGACTGTATATATGTATTTTTTTAATGATTTGATAAAACACATTTGGTGTGAATCGAAAATTTGAAAGTTACCGTGACAAAGTGAATGGAATACATCTCAATGTATAAAAGTATAATTTTCAATCAATTATTCAAATAGGTATATGATTATCTATCGAGTTTTCGACTGTCGAAATATTATCATTTATTATTTATCCAGTAAAAATAGAAAATATCTCGATATCCAAATGTATGCAGTGTAAAAAAAAAATTACAATTATGTACTTTGTTAAATCGATGATCAATGATTTGACAAATAACTGAATAGGCACTATTGATACCACTACACGCAGACCGTCCGGACCGACATCGCAAAATTAACCATCACTGGTCGATACAATAACACAAGTCAATCTGATTTAATTTCATGACGTAACCAGATTTGAACCTGTACGCATACGTTAAAACCGTTAATTCACAGGTACCTACGGTAAAAAACATCGTTCACTAAAAAACGTACCTATTATTATTATGTCGTATAATTCCTGTCGATATTGGAAAATGTTCGTATTACAGTGATTTCAGGGTATATAATATATTATAAGGAAATACTAGAGACCTTAAAAAACGCTTTACTTCTCCGGAACGTGCGATCGTGCGGCGAGACGTAAATATTAAACACGGAGTGCTCTATTATTATATTTTACAATATTCGGGTCGTTGATGGATGAAAACAAACAATTACTTAAACGACCGATATCGGTGCGTATATATGCAGCATTTTTGGATGATCGAATGCTTGCCGAGTGATTTTCAGCAAACAATCGTTAACGGCAGAGGGTCGCATATTATATTGGAAATCGAGTAAGTCTGTGTATCAGCGGCGGTATGATAAAAGTGGTTGTTTCCCGGGAACGTGAAGACTTCAAGTGAAAGCGGAGGACACATTATTATTACTATTTACCAAACGGTAAACGCCAATATATCACAGTATTATTACAGGTAGGTACTCTACGTCAAAATAGCAATGTATCATGACCGTTGAAGTACAATATGGTCCAGAAAATATGATTACAGGATAAATAAAATATATATTTGGATATTCAATTTTCTAGTCATAATAATAATATTAACATATTGTGTGACACTCGTTTTTGACCGCCACTTGCACAGGTTAGGTTAGGTTAAGTTGTTTTCCATTATAGCACTATATTAAAGATATACAGGTTGGGAATCGAGCTAAGATAAAGTGAAGCACAAACCTTCTAAAAAAATCAGATGTTCCAAATAATCACTAGCGCTTGGTCACTCCCCAGTGTCAAAAATTATTACTAATTAATTACAAATAAAAAAATTCATAAAACAATAAAACAATTTTATTCTGTGACTCAACGTTTTACTATTTTTGATAAATTTTTTAGATTTGTTTTCCTTTTAATTTTTTTTTTGGTTTTGAATATAAGTGCCTCATATACGCATTATTATATAATAGGAAAAAATGTCTGTCAACATTTTCATTTGATGCTCCTGGATGGCTGGATAGTAAATGGATAGCAAATCAACATAAGTATCTTGAACATAATATATTATAATATTATATTTATAAAATATATTATAACAACAATTATTCATAATTAAATAACCCGTCATGAAAAGCACGGTAACATCAATGATAATATTGTACAAAATAATTCCGATAGTATCGCTAGTGATTAGTTGGAACAGCTGATTTGTTCAGAAGATTTGGGCTTCAATATTTGCAATTGCAAACATGGGCTAGTTCCCAACCTGTACATAATATATCTTTAATGGTGCATTATAGTTTGCTAGTACTTATTTGCCATGCCTGCCACATCAGTCGTCACAGATACGTCCAAAGTGCATTAAATATAAAGTGTTTCACATGTAACTATAGGTATTGGACTGTCAGGGCCGCAGACATAGGGCAAAATTATCTTAATAATATTAATCGATCAGCCATCAACGGCGAACGGATCATAATGATATCCACCATAATATAATAATATCATGCTTACAATAATTTAATGGCTATACAGTTCTAGAGTGTATCTAATCGAATTTTGTCATCAACATAAAGATTTATCTAAAAACGATATATTTTTTAAAAGCAAGCTAAACGCTATATTTTTTTATTGACACATGAAGACATTTATAGGTTAATTTATATCAGGTTTTTTCCGTTGACTTTTTGACGTCATCAGCGGTAGTATTTAGTTATTGTCGATTACGTCGGGATGTATTATTACGTTAAAACAACTTTTAAAATGTTTAAGCTAACCTAACCTAACCTACAAAATGGAACGAAAAACTGTAGTGTGGCTATTATGCAAAAATGTAATAAGTAATTGATAATAACGAACTATGAGTAATAATTATTATGATACATTATATATTTATTATTTTAGTATTTGCCGTGTGCAATGTTTTATTCAATTTTTCAATATTATAGCTTAAAATTAATTCGTTTTTTCAAAATGGGTTAAGTGAAAAAACTTAATGCAAACAAATAGAGTGTATTATTTTAACGAAAAGTGCATTTGTACTTTTGCTTAAAATACTTTTTTGGAGAACATATTATATTTATTTTTAAAACCGTATATTTTTATAAAAATAAATAAATAAGACTATTCATACTCTCTAAGAAAACATAGCAATAAATATAGTTTATTTATTCTTGTAAAAACAAACATAAACAATATAAACGTAGTTTTAGAAGTTGTATTAAAATATATAAATATATATATTATATGGTTTCTAACTACCTCTAAAGGCTTGTTCACCGTTTAGAATGTTTAGATAATAGTTTTATCATGAACCAACTAGACATTTATTGAAACACAAATGTGTTCAAATACTTTATTAACTACATATTATTTAAATGCTATTGTTTTGAATAATATTAAATACCATTCATGCAATATTAATAACTACTATTAGCTTCTACGAATTCAATGACTTTTTTTTAACTCTTTTTTTTTAAGTCTCCATCCGAAAGTAAAAATTACAAATGTCTAAAATTGCTTGTAATAATTGGTCTTTGGTTATTCTTGTTGAGCAATGGTGGAAAATGTGTTAAATAGCAGATATGATAATATTCACTAACATTATTTCTATTATATAACAATTGTTAATGCCCCTCGTAGGTTCAGACATTAAAAATGAAGTCGAAACACCAATAATAATAATTGTCATATGCTTTTACTAATTGAGGACGTGGACGATTAATGAAATTATACATCCAGACATTATGTCAAAATAGTTAAGTTAATAATAAGTTCTATAATTACCAAAGTGCTCGTCCAATCGTTCAAAATTATTATTAGGAAATCACGAACTACATAATTCTGCGTAAACGGTTAGGTAGGGGAAGGCGTGGTAAGTCCATACGAGAGGCAAAACCGTATGATAAGGTTTTTTGAACAATAAGTAAAGATAGAAAAAAAATTATTGATGTTTATTTGTCCATGACCGTTATTGTTATTGTTATTGATAACTATTAACCTCATTTTTAACAAATTCCCGCTCAAATTCTTGTTATCACAAAATATGTGTAATCACTATTTTTTTTTCATATATTGTCATTTAAAACTTTTATACTTATATTTGTTTGATGTGAAAAAAAACTGTATCAAATTACGCAAAAGTAAGTATAGATTATTTAATGATATAATATGGAGGAATGTTGCTAATACTTTTTAGTTAATTGCTGTTAATTTGAATACACCTACTGTGGGGCAAAACCGTTGGGGCAAAAGCGTATGCTATTATATCTCATAGAGAAATTAGTATGTTCCTTTTATATAATTATTATTATAAACTTATATTTAAAAATGTATTGTTAAACGACTAGATGTGTTCAAGAACTAAGAACCTATATTACTTCATAAGGAAATTAAAATGTTCCTTTATATAATTATTTTATTTTGTTTTAAATATTGGTAGATAGGGACCTACCTATTTATCTTATTTTATAACATAAGTATTAAGTTTAATGTTTATTTTATTTTCATTATTTTATAACATGAATATTTAAACATGTTTGGTTAAAATGTTATTTAAAAAGTTTGTTATGTAAGGTTACAGATCGTAAAGAACTACCCTACAAAATTTTGTTCATAATAAAGTGCTAAGTAATAGTTGTTAAATGAGTTATTATTTTATTTTATTCTAATATAAAAATGTAAAATACTTTACTCAGGATTTTTTATTGGGAAGGGGAGATATTAATATGTATTGCAAAGGGTGCCTATTATATTTCTACTATTTTAGATTATAAAACTATCCATACGGTTTTGCCCCAAGACTAATACGGTTTTACCCCACCTATGGGGCAAAATCGTATTTTTTGGTACTTTCAAAATTTGGATTTTTTTTTGAGTTCAAGTTAAGATTTTTTGAAAATTCTTCAATATTATTGAAGCTAACAATATTTGTGATATATTTACGCAATCCAGTTTCAAATTTTTCAAATGTTGTAAGTTTTACAGTGCCTAGAAGTTAGTAGTACGGTTCTGCCCCGCCTTCCCTATATCATAAATGGAATATGTTATAATAATAATAATAATAATAATTTATTGTAAAGAAGAATTTATAATTTTACAATTAATGATGAAGAGTACAGTAGGTAATATTAAATGTCTTTCAACTAATTCGAAAATATGAAAATGATAATAATATGTATGAACTATGAAGTAGGAATGTAAAAATTAATCTTAAAATTAGATAGGTACAATAGGTAAATATTAAATTGATTGCATCTATACATAAATGTTAAATATTAATATAAAATATAAAATTATGAGAAATTTAAGTAAATTATTACTTAGAACTTTTTTCAACTTGCTAATTGAATTTAAAAAAGTCAAAGTTACTAATTAAATTTATATTTAATAAAATTCTATTTAGAGGGGCATAATAACTATTGTTTTGTTTTTGAAGTTGTACATAAAAGAGCGGAGGTTGTTGATTGGTATATTTAAACGGATTTTGCTTTAGAAGTTAGAAATCGATAGAATCGGTTAAATTGTTTAATAATTTAAATGAGAAAGTAATATCATTGTTAAGCCTCTTATCTGCTAGAGATTGAAGATTTAATTCTTTACCTAGTATATTAGACGGGGTGTCAATATTTTTCCAAGTTTCTACTGCATCATATGGAGAAAATATTTTCTATTTTTTCGATTTTAGTAATTTCACCAGTTTAATAAGGACTCCATAATATTATTGAACCATACTCACTAATGAACGTAATAATGAACAATGTAATGTTTTCAAACAAGTTGGGTCTTTAAATTCACTACAGTTTCGTTTTAAGAAACCAAACATACCTGTTGCTTGATTGCACATGAGTGTAATATGTTCATTAGTTAAACTATATAAATTTTCTTCAATCCATTAGAAGTAAAAAAAAGTGCATGCTTATTAGAAATTATGTAGTCAAGGTTAAGCAATGTTTTTTTAGAATTCTTCTTTGTCGAATTTTTAAGACTTATAAAGGTATTCTTTCGTTTTGGTTTGCGATTTGGATAGGTACGTATTAGGGTAATAACCAGCTCACTATTTTTCAGTTCTCATATAGTCATATAACCTATTTGCATTGATCTACAGTTTTGCAAGATTTTGGTCCGAATCGGTACCCTAATAACGAGGCCGGTCTATATATATCACAGTACAACAGAGGTCAACAAACGCTAATAACAATCCGGGAAAATAATTGGACAGTTATTGTCCTTATTGTAAGAGTTTCAAATTCGTGGAACGCAATTCCAACTTGTAGCTTGTAAAACTATCCAAATTAAATTCCTCAAACCCAACGGGATTTGTTCTGGCCTTTTACTATTCACGTATAGAAAACCATCGTTTAAAAAAGTCAGGTTTACACTTCGCATAACCCACACAGGCTACCCCAAATAACCTATTTTTTGGAGATGGTAATATTATGTAGGTGACAATATTCATATTTTTATAATAATATAGTGTTACAAATATTATTCTTATCGTGTACTAATTTTCTATAAAAGTCATAGACGACAGTGTAGAATTCAGAATGATATGGTCTGATGGACCTTGGCCGAACGACTGCATACTATTATACAGACATTTGGCGTAAATTGGCATCAAGCCAATTGATTACCACGAGTAAGCTTCACATGGTACTAACCTAACCTATTCGACCACAGAAGACCGAATCTATACAAAGGCAATCACATTGTTACGCGATTGTACAATGTCACTGAATGCTCTTTGTATACCGAGCTTATGGTTAAAAAAGGTAAGTTAGCTCGTGGAAATAAGTGTGTAAACATATCAGGTTTGTCTATGTACGTACCCGTGTCTTGATCAGCTTACTTAGCTTCGTCGTCGGAGAAGGTTCGCCAGTGATGAAACTTGTGGTGACATAGTATCACTATGATTTTAGAGGAAAAATACTGAACGATTTAGGGTTTTAATTTGAAGAAAAAATATAATTGAATGGGTTTAAATCAAAAAACCATTATAATACGACTGTACTGTAATATTCGGCATGGTAACAAAATATAATTATTCACAATCCAATAAATTACATTTTTTAATCCTCTTTATAGTTTAATCTTATGAAAAACAATACCTATAGGGATTTTTTTTAATGAACATCTCATTGTAATGTCTTCAAATCTTGATTTAATGGAATATATTAATAAACAAAATTAAGTGAATACGTCAATTTACATTTAACCCTTAATCAACCCTGTATTAAACCTAAGCTTACAGATGTTCTGTGAGGATTTAACAACTAAGAGTACTTATACAAAATGACCATTGTCCTCCGTATTAAATACGCAAATCCTTTTGAATACTATACCTTGTTTAAAGTATAAGTACCCCTCTTGGTCATCCACAATTTATACTTTGATCTTATCCACGTAACCGACCATAATAAATTATGTCTTAAAAAAAACAGAGCGTGCATTATATCTAGGTTTTTCTGAATATAATGAAATATTACATTTATACATTATGTTAATATTATTATTATGAAGATTAAACATTTCACATATTTTAAAGCTCGTCTGTGTAATGTAAATTCGCTTTAGTTTGACATTTTTATTATTTTGTATTTAAGACTTGAGTGCGTTTACATTTATACAAGTTTAAAAATCAAATAAACATTATTTTAATTTATCCATAATAAACAGTCATGAAATAAACTTAAATGTGTACGAATACTACGAACAATTTATAAACGTTGACTGTTTAGAACGTACCTACATCGTTCAAATTGAAAATTAACTACATAAAAAAAAAAACACTAAATAAAATAAATGTGGGCAAGTAGTTATACCACTCTAATCTATATTTTACGGTATAGGATATATTAAATAACCGTTGGAAATTAATTTTAGGTTATCCGATAATCGTTTTTTTTTATATTATGTACTTTTGCGCGGTGACTAACAACAATTAGTTGTTCTACGAATCTCCAATACCAAAAATACCATAATAATATAGAAGTATAGTAATGATAAGTATATGGCTTTTATATTTATTTAGAACAAAATGTTTGTGTCAGATCGTCTTTAAAATGAGAATGTTCTAAAATTCCTTTCTTGTGGCACATCTAGATCAATATATAGAGAAAGGATGAACCACTATTCAAAATGTCAAGTCCAAAGTATTGTCGTTCCATTGAGTAGTAGCGATGAGTATTTGACTTATACATATAGAAGACCTGTAAAGTATAAATGGTGAAGTTAATATATTATTTTGTAGATTTTAAGTAGGTACAATATTACTGCGAGAGGCACTAAATCCTTCGAAATCTGTATGATATGAACTCGTAAAACCCGCCTTTTGGATACCCGTGGTCATTCACTCATTCCTCCTCGGTCGCCCAGTGACGTATTAAATACATGACGACATGACAAAACAAAATGTGGAAGAAGAGGTCATGTATCTGATGGTAAAAAAGTAAAATACATGGACCATATTCACGTTCCGGACATTTCTAAAATTGAAGCCATAATACAGGTCAATTAAATAAAGAAAAAAACTAGAAGTACATGTGAAGGGACACAGTCTGTTCTCGGAACAATATTTTAGGTTAGGTTTATATTAAAAGTTTATATTAAAAGTTTTCACAATCTTCATGACTTCGTTCAGAATAATATTTTATTCAGTTCCAAATTAGTTAGTTTCGATTTTTATCGGATTAAAACCCATTATTATATTATTTTAATTATTGAGAACTATTATTGAAAATCTATTGTTATTTTTTTTAATTTTGACAACTATACTATAGTTTTTTTTGTAAAAATCGATTACTGTTAAGAAGTTTATTTGTGAAAAAAATCTTAATTAAATCTATAAGGCTAGATTACACCTAATTGTATATTATTTATTGAGCATAATTTATTAAATCTAAATTATATATTTATATACGGAGTGGATCTTATGACACTATCTATTGTCACATTTTCAATTTACCACTATCTATTGACATGGATCCGAAATTGTACCTATATGGAAACTAGTGAAAACGGTTTCGCGAACGAGTGCAGCTGCAGCGATAAAAGCGAATATATTCCGCTCGGGTTGGACGAACGACGACGACACGACATTACAATACGATATTTTATACAACTTGAATTTACGACCAATTGCACGCGAAGAAAAATTGTATCGAAAGTATCTACACAAAAACATATTTCAAAACATTCACTCGACGAATGCCGACTTCTGTCGTTCAACTTAACGGAGTAGGCACTCCATATTTTCGATTTTTTAGTCGGTGTTTGCGTACTTTTGGTTAGGTTATGTACCAGGTCAAGTGGTATGCAGATGGATCACAACTTCAACACAACTTGCCGACTCGTTCGATCATAATAATGCCAGCTGAGATCTCATTGCTCGTGCTCCTATGTAGTTCTATATTATCCACTGGGTGTCTGGGTCTCTGCAGTATCCAAGGATGATGGTCTTAATTTACTTTGGTGCAATATGCGCGGACTTCAGACGTATTTTCTCAGATTATATGCGTCTATATCAGTTTACGCGCCGCCGCCGATTTCCTATGGGGCCATGACAGCTTGGATCCTCGGCTATGACACTATGCAGCAATAAAAACTTATGAGTTATGGCGTGAAAGGCGTTGTCATTTGAGACCCGAGACAGATTTTCAACATTTTCAGTATCAAAATACTATATTTGTATGCAGATGGATTAAACTCGTTTGAAAGACCTGTATTAAATAACAGAATAATATTTTGTGTAAGTAACCATTACTTGAGCTAAAATAGCTCTCACCTAACACATTCTTATCGCATAATCCGACGAGAACCAGCAGCAGTATGCGATGTCTGTAATGAAATTTTAACAATAGAGCATAGTCATCAACAGTGTTGAGACCAGATAAGTAAAAATTATCTAGATATAGATAAAAGATAATTGCTTTAATATTATCTAGATTAAGATAAGATAACATGTATTTTAATTATCTCAGATAAGATAAGATACAAATAAAATTTATCTAGATAAAAAAAAGATAAAAATTTAAATATTTAAAATAATTTAATTTAACCAACAATTAAATTTTTATTTTACTATTGGAAATTAATTTATCTAAAAATCCGTAGTCACAATTTTTTTTTATAGGTAATCAAAGTTCAAATTTTGACAAAATACGTAAAAATGACGAAAATGTGCAATTTATTTTGAGTTAGAAATTCATAAAAATTTTTCTTTTTATATCTAAGGTTTGAAAATGTGATACAAGAATCCTTATAAGTTTGCCTAATTTTATCAATAAAAAAAAGTTTATAAGCAAGTCATATGATTAGGAATACAGATTTTTTAACATAAATAATGACTATTCGACAATATTCTTTATAAATGTTTACCCATTGGCCATTTTTACTCACATAATTCAAAGATTAATGAAAGTATAATTATTACTTTGTATTTTAAAATTAATTATTAGTTGAACAATGAGACTTATTCAATTAATTACTATATCTCATAGTACTAGAAAAAATTAATCAATTTTGAAGTTTAAATTTCTAATAAAAAATTATTTTCATAAACCATTTTTAAAACATTTATATTGTAAGCATAAGAAACATTTTAAATTTTAAGCATTATAAATTATAATAAAAACATAATTTTCCAAACAAAAATCTATTTTTATTAATAACTTAAGAATTCCAAATTAAAATTGTACATAATATATAATAATAATGAACATTATTTAAATAATTAATAAGTATAATATTATACTTTATACATAATCAGTAATAAATTTTCAACTTTAAAATAAGAACACAAAAAAAAAAAAGGAGTCAAGTGGATGTCGCTCTGCTGTACAGTAGGTTACAAGTAGATCACTGTATAATGGATGGTATTAAATTTGAATTCAATGATATATCATTGTATACGAAAAACGATTCTGAGCGGGGACGGTATGTCTGCAGTCTAGGATATTTTAAATTATATTGATATTGTTATTTTACGGTAGCTGCTAAGTTGAATTAATATTATTAATATTATTTAATAAAATTATCAGTGATGCTAGAAAAATATTATAATATTATATACTTGTACTCGTTAAAATTGATTTTAATATGTAATTTCGTCTAAATTGGAATTTAAAATGTCTATAAAAATAACTGTGTTTATATTTTTTTTAGATTTTTTGATTACAGTATGTACTATTTATTAGAATCTTTGCTTTAAATTTTCAATCTTTAGTTATAAAAAACTGACCATTTTATAATTGTTTAATTACAATGATTGATAATTTTCGAGATTTTGATGAATTTTGTCAAAATTCGAACTTTAAATGCTTTATAAAAAAAAATTGTGCCTATGTATATTTAATATTTTTCAACTGATATTGTATTAATATATCAGGAGCCTTGTATTAAATTTTTACACTTTTTGGCCCAACAGATAAAACTTTATTGATATTTATTGAAAAAAAAAACTAAAAAAATTGAAAACTGAAAATGTCCGTAAACAGCTCAAAAAGATTCAAAATATATTAAAAATTAGATGGTGTATAGAAAATGATTATATAAACATTCAGTGACATTTTCATGCATCTACAGTTATTTGTTTTTGAATTGCAACAAAATAAGAAAATCGCTACATGAGAAATCGAGTGAATATCTAATCTTGTACAAATTTGAACTTAAAATGCTCATAAAAATTTATTATGACTTACTTATAAACTTTTTTTTATTGATAAAATTAGGCAAACTTATGAGGAATCTTGTATTACATTTTCAAACCTTAGATTTAAAAAGAAAAAATTTTATGAATTTCCAACTCAAAATAAATTTGCACATTTTTGTCATTTTACGTATTTTGTAAAAGTTTGAACTTTGATTACCTATAAAAAAAATTGTGACTACAGATTTTTAATATTTTTCATCTACCTTTGAAACTATATATTAGAAGCCTACTATTAAATTTTCAAGATTTTTTACCCAACAAATAAAATTTTATTGACATTTATAGAAAAAAAAACTAAAAAAATTGGAAACTGAAAATGTCTGTTAACAGCTCAAAATAAGTCAGAATATTTTGAAAATGCTAGGGTGTATAAAAAATGCTTATATAAACATTCAGTCAAAATTTCATATATCTACGGTCATTTCTTTAGAGTTATACCAAAAACCAAAATCAATTTTGTTGAAAATTGGTTTTCCGTAAAAATTCCCGTTTTTCCCTTAATTTTTCATTTGTTTTTCACAGCGCTCATGAAAACTACTGGGAAATTTTAACTTTTGACCCCCCAAAGTACTAACTAGATTCACTTTCCTATCAGAAAAGGTACTATTGAAGAAAATCGAAGCATTTTTTTCTGTCTCAAAACGTGATGACAGACACAAAATAAAAAATAAAAAATAAAAAAAAAACACATCATTGTAAACTAATATTCATCGTCTGCTCAGAATCTAAAAAATAAACTTATCGAGATTTTGTTCGTACCAGATATAAACTTAAATGGACATTTAGAAATTATTTTAAATTTTTATTACAGCAGTAATTATTTTACTCTATCAATTATTATTTATAATTGTATTATTTGTTTTACGAACAATTTAATCACTTGTTTTGTAAAATAAATAATTATTTACATAATAAATGCCATGTATACTATAGGTACTATTTATAATCAAACAAAACGGAATTCAACTGGTTTACAAAGGTTATCGACAAACAAAACGGAAAGCTGCTGACATTTTTTTCTCGGTATCATGAAATTCGTTTTAACGATATTTTACTGTACACAATATTACATTAGTTGCCGCATGTAGCATCCAATAACATGATTTATATTATAGAATGAATTACAAAGCATTTTCATCTCCATTTTTCCCTTAATAATGACTTATAAGTATCATATTTTCAAATACTTTGATTTTATATACCATTTAAAGAGTGTTCTTTGGAGATTTCTTTTTTCAATTACTTTTCCTGATCCTTCGAAAATTGTTCAGCAGATGGCTTTTTAAAAATATTGATAGTTGATATATCTACATGAACATTCGAACGGGCGTAGACCATTTGGGTGTATCGACCCAAAATGTGGTCTGTTTGGTTGAATAGTTATGTACCGATTGGCAAATAATAGGTAAATTAATTTATATATTGAAATAATAAAGTCACATACGAAATACTTAATAAATAATTAATAAAGAACTTTTAATTTTAAAAATATATTGGTATATTAATATTGTATACAGTCAACATTAGTAACATTTTGCAATTACTAAGACAAA
>JANEHU010000867.1:0-13372 GCA_027563435.1 Nasonovia ribisnigri | reverse complement strand
TTGTCAAGAAGACGAGAAGTTTGAACACATGACTCATATGTTATATGATATAATAGTACGATGAGTGCACTCTAGGCAATATTTTCTAGGATAATGAATATAACCCTAATACCTTAATACAATATACATTTGTTTTAGATTTTGATACCTCTAACACTGATATTATATTGACATACATATTTATTGTTTATAGTTGGTGATAAACAACAATCGATTAATGAACGGAGACGATTGGGAGTACCGCTAATCGTCGATGAATGCTGTACACTGCCCTGCACTAGAAGGACATTAAAAATGTATTGTGCTCCGGATGCCTAATAGGTAACTAACCAATACCAATAAAAAATTATAAAACTATTTAGATCCATAACGACTGCTTCAACTAGTTCCATTCGATTTACTAATATTCATAATATTTTTCTTTACATATCATTCGTCAAAATGTTGGTATTATGTATGGAATAAAATTTGCAAAATATATTAATTTTTTTTTCATGTAGGTATATTGTGTATAATTCCTTTTAATTGAACTTTGAAATTTCAAAGATTTTGATACCTACCTATAAAATATTTTTTATACATGTGTATAAATATGAGAAATTATAATAAATGAGTATTCGAGTACTTGTTAGAACTGAACAATATTAACTGTTTTGTACGGTTTTTGTCAGGAAACAAAATAAGGATAAAAAATCTGTGAATGTTTAGAAAAGGTTACAATTTAATTAAATATTATAAATGCATTAACATATTTCTTTCTTTTTAGTACCAACTCACAGTATATTAAGTACTAAGACATATACCAAAATGTGTAGGAAAATAAAATTATATTGTTGATTTCAGAAGAATAGTATCAAAATGTGATATAATAAATATATACTTGAGCTTTGAAGAATTGTATTAAATGACAACAATGTTAATGTTGTAAAAATCTGAAGGAACATTTATAGACATTCATCACGATTCTCTATAACATTTCAATCTTAAATCACAGGATATGTTATTACAATGAATCAATCATAACAAATTACAAGTGTTTATTTTAAATACCAGCTAGTATGAATATTTTTTAAAACGAACCATACAGTTGAAATCACCAAATTCACAAGACACTAAAAATAAAACAAATCTCTTAAAAAATAGATGAAAAATGTTTTGAATTTATCCCTGGTATGTGTAAATATGACAATCTTGCATTAAAAATGTAATTATACAAGACGTAAAAATTTAATAAAAACAAAAATTAGCAAGACAAAGACATTGAAACGTTTTATCATAATTTTTTTGTATTTTTATCCATAATAAACTATTAGATAGCAACATATATTGTTAACGCACTCTATAGATCAATAATATGTTACTAAATAATCTACCTATTCCTTGATTTAATATATTGTACTTACATAAGCATGTCAAATTATGATAAATTCATAAATAAATACTTGAAATTAAATTACCCAGTATTTAATCTTAGGTATTCAGTACATGTTCCTATTGCAGAACACCACAAATTACAAGTGTATGAATATACACATGGTTTTTAATCTTCTTTAAGTACTTCATTGGTATATAATTAGCATAATTCGAAGACATCACAAAGACTATACTTAACATTTTTCTAGAGTTTATAATGATTTATTCGTACCTATTTAGCGAATGAAGTGTTACCATGCATATAATTTTGTCAGGCGATGATGTATAAAATGTTTTTTTTTTAAGATTCTATCCTTCTCTAACTCTTTTGTTTTACTACTTCATAGTAAAGTTATGGTGAATGGTGACACGCACAATAAATATTCAAATTTACTAAATTTTCATGATCCCAATGATACTATGTAGGTATTCGGCAGAAAATTAAATCAATATTTAAATTACAATTATCTGGTATATTGACATGTTGTATGGTATTTAAATAGTACCATGTACTAGACATACTACACTCAATTAACTAAAAGGTAAACTTAGGTATTTAATTTATGTTAAATCTGTTCTCAGTCATTTATTTTGTTGAAATTGATTAATGATTAACGATGTTCAATGAAATGTTTTCTCACTCGACTTCATAACATTCTACCAAAATACATGTGCTAAATTGATATTTTTGTTAGTAAATTATTCAATTATATTAGTATTTGTTGAATATATGACTTGGGAAGAATTCAAAATTACTAATAAAGCATAAATGAAGTAAATAAAGGTTGGAACTGTTCTTCACAGTAATTTATTTTCATAATCCATTAGACAGTGTACTAAAACTCAATACGAGTACAGTTTAAACTGTTTGATTCGTAAGCAATGAATGTATGAGTTCAAATTGTTATTTTAGCTCGACCAAAAGATATCTTTAATCGATTGAATTTTGAATTAAATACATTTGTTGTTTTTTTTTGTGTCCTTAAGTAATCAGTAGGTATAAAACAATTTAGGTCACAATGTATGTATATATTTTTTTTTATAAATTGTGTTCTGATGGTTAATCATCAATGTGAAATTCAGCTTTTACTAGTCTGTTTAATTTGTAATGTGGTTTATAATGTTCGATTTAACTTTTTTACACCTATGGGTAAATTAGATCCAAAAAGTTGAAAACCATTTTTAATAATATATTGATAACCTTTTACACCACATGACCAAGGTTGTATAAGATATTTTTAGGTGTATTCACTGTTTCACAACACCTTGTTTAATAAATAATAAGTATACTTTAGAATACAGAATAACTAAAATATTTCATTCGTTGGCATCCGGCAACAAAATTAATAGTATCAAGTGTACAAACCATTAAACTGTGAACAAAATTGTTATGATTAAACGAAATTAAACCATCGTTATTTCTAATTTCAACCCTCAAATGCTCAAATTATCTATTAGTAATTAATCCTGCATGATATTTATGTTGTTTTGTTATCAGAATTACAATAATGGCAAACTTCATTATGGCCTTGCTGGTATTTTGTCTAGTGGGAATAGTATCTGGTATGACTATACGTCATCCAGACCCGTACTGGGACAATATTGACAATTACTGTGGATCAAGAATGGCAGACGAACTGCATATCATTTGCAGAGGAAAATATAATGAAGTAGCTGGTGAGTTTTAGCTTTCCATTTTTAAATATTTAGAGTTCTTACAATTCTCCAACCATGGTCAAATCATTTAATTTTGTCAAGAAGACGAGAAGTTTGAACACATGACTCATATGTTATATGATATAATAGTACGATGAGTGCACTCTAGGCAATATTTTCTAGGATAATGAATATAACCCTAATACCTTAATACAATATACATTTGTTTTAGATTTTGATACCTCTAACACTGATATTATATTGACATACATATTTATTGTTTATAGTTGGTGATAAACAACAATCGATTAATGAACGGAGACGATTGGGAGTACCGCTAATCGTCGATGAATGCTGTACACTGCCCTGCACTAGAAGGACATTAAAAATGTATTGTGCTCCGGATGCCTAATAGGTAACTAACCAATACCAATAAAAAATTATAAAACTATTTAGATCCATATCGACTGCTTCAACTAGTTCCATTCGATTTACTAATATTCATAATATTTTTCTTTACATATCATTCGTCAAAATGTTGGTATTATGTATGGAATAAAATTTGCAAAATATATTAATTTTTTTTTCATGTAGGTATATTGTGTATAATTCCTTTTAATTGAACTTTGAAATTTCAAAGATTTTGATACCTACCTATAAAATATTTTTTATACATGTGTATAAATATGAGAAATTATAATAAATGAGTATTCGAGTACTTGTTAGAACTGAACAATATTAACTGTTTTGTACGGTTTTTGTCAGGAAACAAAATAAGGATAAAAAATCTGTGAATGTTTAGAAAAGGTTACAATTTAATTAAATATTATAAATGCATTAACATATTTCTTTCTTTTTAGTACCAACTCACAGTATATTAAGTACTAAGACATATACCAAAATGTGTAGGAAAATAAAATTATATTGTTGATTTCAGAAGAATAGTATCAAAATGTGATATAATAAAAATATACTTGAGCTTTGAAGAATTGTATTAAATGACAACAATGTTAATGTTGTAAAAATCTGAAGGAACATTTATAGACATTCATCACGATTCTCTATAACATTTCAATCTTAAATCACAGGATATGTTATTACAATGAATCAATCATAACAAATTACAAGTGTTTATTTTAAATACCAGCTAGTATGAATATTTTTTAAAACGAACCATACAGTTGAAATCACCAAATTCACAAGACACTAAAAATAAAACAAATCTCTTAAAAAATAGATGAAAAATGTTTTGAATTTATCCCTGGTATGTGTAAATATGACAATCTTGCATTAAAAATGTAATTATACAAGACGTAAAAATTTAATAAAAACAAAAATTAGCAAGACAAAGACATTGAAACGTTTTATCATAATTTTTTTGTATTTTTATCCATAATAAACTATTAGATAGCAACATATATTGTTAACGCACTCTATAGATCAATAATATGTTACTAAATAATCTACCTATTCCTTGATTTAATATATTGTACTTACATAAGCATGTCAAATTATGATAAATTCATAAATAAATACTTGAAATTAAATTACCCAGTATTTAATCTTAGGTATTCAGTACATGTTCCTATTGCAGAACACCACAAATTACAAGTGTATGAATATACACATGGTTTTTAATCTTCTTTAAGTACTTCATTGGTATATAATTAGCATAATTCGAAGACATCACAAAGACTATACTTAACATTTTTCTAGAGTTTATAATGATTTATTCGTACCTATTTAGCGAATGAAGTGTTACCATGCATATAATTTTGTCAGGCGATGATGTATAAAATGTTTTTTTTTTAAGATTCTATCCTTCTCTAACTCTTTTGTTTTACTACTTCATAGTAAAGTTATGGTGAATGGTGACACGCACAATAAATATTCAAATTTACTAAATTTTCATGATCCCAATGATACTATGTAGGTATTCGGCAGAAAATTAAATCAATATTTAAATTACAATTATCTGGTATATTGACATGTTGTATGGTATTTAAATAGTACCATGTACTAGACATACTACACTCAATTAACTAAAAGGTAAACTTAGGTATTTAATTTATGTTAAATCTGTTCTCAGTCATTTATTTTGTTGAAATTGATTATTGATTAACGATGTTCAATGAAATGTTTTCTCACTCGATTTCATAACATTCTACCTAAATACATGTGCTAAATTGATATTTTTGTTAGTAAATTATTCAATTATATTAGTATTTGTTGAATAAATGACTTGGGAAGAATTCAAAATTACTAATAAAGCATAAATGAAGTAAATAAAGGTTGGAACTGTTCTTCACTGTAATTTTTTTTCATAATCCATAAGACAGTGTACTACAACTCAATACGAGTACAGTTTAAACTGTTTGATTCGTAAGCAATGAATGTATGAGTTCAAATTGTTATTTTAGCTCGACCAAAAGATATCTTTAATCGATTGAATTTTGACTTAAATACATTTGTTGTTTTTCTTTGTGTCCTTAAGTAATCAGTAGGTATAAAACAATTTAGGTCACAATGTATGTATATATTTTTTTTTATAAATTGTGTTCTGATGGTTAATCATCAATGTGAAATTCAGCTTTTACTAGTCTGTTTAATTTGTAATGTGGTTTATAATGTTCGATTTAACTTTTTTACACCTATGGGTAAATTAGATCCAAAAAGTTGAAAACCATTTTTAATAATATATTGATAACCTTTTACACCACATGACCAAGGTTGTATAAGATATTTTTAGGTGTATTCACTGTTTCACAACACCTTGTTTAATAAATAATAAGTATACTTTAGAATACAGAATAACTAAAATATTTTATTCGTTGGCATCCGGCAACAAAATTAATAGTATCAAGTGTACAAACCATTAAACTGTGAACAAAATTGTTATGATTAAACGAAATTAAACCATCGTTATTTCTAATTTCAACCCTCAAATGCTCAAATTATCTATTAGTAATTAATCCTGCATGATATTTATGTTGTTTTGTTATCAGAATTACAATAATGGCAAACTTCATTATGGCCTTGCTGGTATTTTGTCTAGTGGGAATAGTATCTGGTATGACTATACGTCATCCAGACCCGTACTGGGACAATATTGACAATTACTGTGGATCAAGAATGGCAGACGAACTGCATATCATTTGCAGAGGAAAATATAATGAAGTAGCTGGTGAGTTTTAGCTTTCCATTTTTAAATATTTAGAGTTCTTACAATTCTCCAACCATGGTCAAATCATTTAATTTTGTCAAGAAGACGAGAAGTTTGAACACATGACTCATATGTTATATGATATAATAGTACGATGAGTGCACTCTAGGCAATATTTTCTAGGATAATGAATATAACCCTAATACCTTAATACAATATACATTTGTTTTAGATTTTGATACCTCTAACACTGATATTATATTGACATACATATTTATTGTTTATAGTTGGTGATAAACAACAATCGATTAATGAACGGAGACGATTGGGAGTACCGCTAATCGTCGATGAATGCTGTACACTGCCCTGCACTAGAAGGACATTAAAAATGTATTGTGCTCCGGATGCCTAATAGGTAACTAACCAATACCAATAAAAAATTATAAAACTATTTAGATCCATATCGACTGCTTCAACTAGTTCCATTCGATTTACTAATATTCATAATATTTTTCTTTACATATCATTCGTCAAAATGTTGGTATTATGTATGGAATAAAATTTGCAAAATATATTAATTTTTTTTTCATGTAGGTATATTGTGTATAATTCCTTTTAATTGAACTTTGAAATTTCAAAGATTTTGATACCTACCTATAAAATATTTTTTATACATGTGTATAAATATGAGAAATTATAATAAATGAGTATTCGAGTACTTGTTAGAACTGAACAATATTAACTGTTTTGTACGGTTTTTGTCAGGAAACAAAATAAGGATAAAAAATCTGTGAATGTTTAGAAAAGGTTACAATTTAATTAAATATTATAAATGCATTAACATATTTCTTTCTTTTTAGTACCAACTCACAGTATATTAAGTACTAAGACATATACCAAAATGTGTAGGAAAATAAAATTATATTGTTGATTTCAGAAGAATAGTATCAAAATGTGATATAATAAAAATATACTTGAGCTTTGAAGAATTGTATTAAATGACAACAATGTTAATGTTGTAAAAATCTGAAGGAACATTTATAGACATTCATCACGATTCTCTATAACATTTCAATCTTAAATCACAGGATATGTTATTACAATGAATCAATCATAACAAATTACAAGTGTTTATTTTAAATACCAGCTAGTATGAATATTTTTTAAAACGAACCATACAGTTGAAATCACCAAATTCACAAGACACTAAAAATAAAACAAATCTCTTAAAAAATAGATGAAAAATGTTTTGAATTTATCCCTGGTATGTGTAAATATGACAATCTTGCATTAAAAATGTAATTATACAAGACGTAAAAATTTAATAAAAACAAAAATTAGCAAGACAAAGACATTGAAACGTTTTATCATAATTTTTTTGTATTTTTATCCATAATAAACTATTAGATAGCAACATATATTGTTAACGCACTCTATAGATCAATAATATGTTACTAAATAATCTACCTATTCCTTGATTTAATATATTGTACTTACATAAGCATGTCAAATTATGATAAATTCATAAATAAATACTTGAAATTAAATTACCCAGTATTTAATCTTAGGTATTCAGTACATGTTCCTATTGCAGAACACCACAAATTACAAGTGTATGAATATACACATGGTTTTTAATCTTCTTTAAGTACTTCATTGGTATATAATTAGCATAATTCGAAGACATCACAAAGACTATACTTAACATTTTTCTAGAGTTTATAATGATTTATTCGTACCTATTTAGCGAATGAAGTGTTACCATGCATATAATTTTGTCAGGCGATGATGTATAAAATGTTTTTTTTTTAAGATTCTATCCTTCTCTAACTCTTTTGTTTTACTACTTCATAGTAAAGTTATGGTGAATGGTGACACGCACAATAAATATTCAAATTTACTAAATTTTCATGATCCCAATGATACTATGTAGGTATTCGGCAGAAAATTAAATCAATATTTAAATTACAATTATCTGGTATATTGACATGTTGTATGGTATTTAAATAGTACCATGTACTAGACATACTACACTCAATTAACTAAAAGGTAAACTTAGGTATTTAATTTATGTTAAATCTGTTCTCAGTCATTTATTTTGTTGAAATTGATTATTGATTAACGATGTTCAATGAAATGTTTTCTCACTCGATTTCATAACATTCTACCTAAATACATGTGCTAAATTGATATTTTTGTTAGTAAATTATTCAATTATATTAGTATTTGTTGAATATATGACTTGGGAAGAATTCAAAATTACTAATAAAGCATAAATGAAGTAAATAAAGGTTGGAACTGTTCTTCACAGTAATTTATTTTCATAATCCATAAGACAGTGTACTAATACTCAATACGAGTACAGTTTAAACTGTTTGATTCGTAAGCAATGAATGTATGAGTTCAAATTGTTATTTTAGCTCGACCAAAAGATATCTTTAATCGATTGAATTTTGAATTAAATACATTTGTTGTTTTTTTTTGTGTCCTTAAATAATCAGTAGGTATAAAACAATTTAGGTCACAATGTATGTATATATTTTTTTTTATAAATTGTGTTCTGATGGTTAATCATCAATGTGAAATTCAGCTTTTACTAGTCTGTTTAATTTGTAATGTGGTTTATAATGTTCGATTTAACTTTTTTACACCTATGGGTAAATTAGATCCAAAAAGTTGAAAACCATTTTTAATAATATATTGATAACCTTTTACACCACATGACCAAGGTTGTATAAGATATTTTTAGGTGTATTCACTGTTTCACAACACCTTGTTTAATAAATAATAAGTATACTTTAGAATACAGAATAACTAAAATATTTTATTCGTTGGCATCCGGCAACAAAATTAATAGTATCAAGTGTACAAACCATTAAACTGTGAACAAAATTGTTATGATTAAACGAAATTAAACCATCGTTATTTCTAATTTCAACCCTCAAATGCTCAAATTATCTATTAGTAATTAATCCTGCATGATATTTATGTTGTTTTGTTATCAGAATTACAATAATGGCAAACTTCATTATGGCCTTGCTGGTATTTTGTCTAGTGGGAATAGTATCTGGTATGACTATACGTCATCCAGACCCGTACTGGGACAATATTGACAATTACTGTGGATCAAGAATGGCAGACGAACTGCATATCATTTGCAGAGGAAAATATAATGAAGTAGCTGGTGAGTTTTAGCTTTCCAATTTTAAATATTTAGAGTTCTTACAATTCTCCAACCATGGTCAAATCATTTAATTTTGTCAAGAAGACGAGAAGTTTGAACACATGACTCATATGTTATATGATATAATAGTACGATGAGTGCACTCTAGGCAATATTTTCTAGGATAATGAATATAACCCTAATACCTTAATACAATATACATTTGTTTTAGATTTTGATACCTCTAACACTGATATTATATTGACATACATATTTATTGTTTATAGTTGGTGATAAACAACAATCGATTAATGAACGGAGACGATTGGGAGTACCGCTAATCGTCGATGAATGCTGTACACTGCCCTGCACTAGAAGGACATTAAAAATGTATTGTGCTCCGGATGCCTAATAGGTAACTAACCAATACCAATAAAAAATTATAAAACTATTTAGATCCATATCGACTGCTTCAACTAGTTCCATTCGATTTACTAATATTCATAATATTTTTCTTTACATATCATTCGTCAAAATGTTGGTATTATGTATGGAATAAAATTTGCAAAATATATTAATTTTTTTTTCATGTAGGTATATTGTGTATAATTCCTTTTAATTGAACTTTGAAATTTCAAAGATTTTGATACCTACCTATAAAATATTTTTTATACATGTGTATAAATATGAGAAATTATAATAAATGAGTATTCGAGTACTTGTTAGAACTGAACAATATTAACTGTTTTGTACGGTTTTTGTCAGGAAACAAAATAAGGATAAAAAATCTGTGAATGTTTAGAAAAGGTTACAATTTAATTAAATATTATAAATGCATTAACATATTTCTTTCTTTTTAGTACCAACTCACAGTATATTAAGTACTAAGACATATACCAAAATGTGTAGGAAAATAAAATTATATTGTTGATTTCAGAAGAATAGTATCAAAATGTGATATAATAAAAATATACTTGAGCTTTGAAGAATTGTATTAAATGACAACAATGTTAATGTTGTAAAAATCTGAAGGAACATTTATAGACATTCATCACGATTCTCTATAACATTTCAATCTTAAATCACAGGATATGTTATTACAATGAATCAATCATAACAAATTACAAGTGTTTATTTTAAATACCAGCTAGTATGAATATTTTTTAAAACGAACCATACAGTTGAAATCACCAAATTCACAAGACACTAAAAATAAAACAAATCTCTTAAAAAATAGATGAAAAATGTTTTGAATTTATCCCTGGTATGTGTAAATATGACAATCTTGCATTAAAAATGTAATTATACAAGACGTAAAAATTTAATAAAAACAAAAATTAGCAAGACAAAGACATTGAAACGTTTTATCATAATTTTTTTGTATTTTTATCCATAATAAACTATTAGATAGCAACATATATTGTTAACGCACTCTATAGATCAATAATATGTTACTAAATAATCTACCTATTCCTTGATTTAATATATTGTACTTACATAAGCATGTCAAATTATGATAAATTCATAAATAAATACTTGAAATTAAATTACCCAGTATTTAATCTTAGGTATTCAGTACATGTTCCTATTGCAGAACACCACAAATTACAAGTGTATGAATATACACATGGTTTTTAATCTTCTTTAAGTACTTCATTGGTATATAATTAGCATAATTTGAAGACATCACAAAGACTATACTTAACATTTTTCTAGAGTTTATAATGATTTATTCGTACCTATTTAGCGAATGAAGTGTTACCATGCATATAATTTTGTCAGGCGATGATGTATAAAATGTTTTTTTTTTAAGATTCTATCCTTCTCTAACTCTTTTGTTTTACTACTTCATAGTAAAGTTATGGTGAATGGTGACACGCACAATAAATATTCAAATTTACTAAATTTTCATGATCCCAATGATACTATGTAGGTATTCGGCAGAAAATTAAATCAATATTTAAATTACAATTATCTGGTATATTGACATGTTGTATGGTATTTAAATAGTACCATGTACTAGACATACTACACTCAATTAACTAAAAGGTAAACTTAGGTATTTAATTTATGTTAAATCTGTTCTCAGTCATTTATTTTGTTGAAATTGATTATTGATTAACGATGTTCAATGAAATGTTTTCTCACTCGATTTCATAACATTCTACCTAAATTGATATTTTTGTTAGTAAATTATTCAATTATATTAGTATTTGTTGAATAAATGACTTGGGAAGAATTCAAAATTACTAATAAAGCATAAATGAAGTAAATAAAGGTTGGAACTGTTCTTCACTGTAATTTTTTTTCATAATCCATAAGACAGTGTACTACAACTCAATACGAGTACAGTTTAAACTGTTTGATTCGTAAGCAATGAATGTATGAGTTCAAATTGTTATTTTAGCTCGACCAAAAGATATCTTTAATCGATTGAATTTTGACTTAAATACATTTGTTGTTTTTCTTTGTGTCCTTAAGTAATCAGTAGGTATAAAACAATTTAGGTCACAATGTATGTATATATTTTTTTTTATAAATTGTGTTCTGATGGTTAATCATCAATGTGAAATTCAGCTTTTACTAGTCTGTTTAATTTGTAATGTGGTTTATAATGTTCGATTTAACTTTTTTACACCTATGGGTAAATTAGATCCAAAAAGTTGAAAACCATTTTTAATAATATATTGATAACCTTTTACACCACATGACCAAGGTTGTATAAGATATTTTTAGGTGTATTCACTGTTTCACAACACCTTGTTTAATAAATAATAAGTATACTTTAGAATACAGAATAACTAAAATATTTTATTCGTTGGCATCCGGCAACAAAATTAATAGTATCAAGTGTACAAACCATTAAACTGTGAACAAAATTGTTATGATTAAACGAAATTAAACCATCGTTATTTCTAATTTCAACCCTCAAATGCTCAAATTATCTATTAGTAATTAATCCTGCATGATATTTATGTTGTTTTGTTATCAGAATTACAATAATGGCAAACTTCATTATGGCCTTGCTGGTATTTTGTCTAGTGGGAATAGTATCTGGTATGACTATACGTCATCCAGACCCGTACTGGGACAATATTGACAATTACTGTGGATCAAGAATGGCAGACGAACTGCATATCATTTGCAGAGGAAAATATAATGAAGTAGCTGGTGAGTTTTAGCTTTCCATTTTTAAATATTTAGAGTTCTTACAATTCTCCAACCATGGTCAAATCATTTAATTTTGTCAAGAAGACGAGAAGTTTGAACACATGACTCATATGTTATATGATATAATAGTACGATGAGTGCACTCTAGGCAATATTTTCTAGGATAATGAATATAACCCTAATACCTTAATACAATATACATTTGTTTTAGATTTTGATACCTCTAACACTGATATTATATTGACATACATATTTATTGTTTATAGTTGGTGATAAACAACAATCGATTAATGAACGGAGACGATTGGGAGTACCGCTAATCGTCGATGAATGCTGTACACTGCCCTGCACTAGAAGGACATTAAAAATGTATTGTGCTCCGGATGCCTAATAGGTAACTAACCAATACCAATAAAAAATTATAAAACTATTTAGATCCATATCGACTGCTTCAACTAGTTCCATTCGATTTACTAATATTCATAATATTTTTCTTTACATATCATTCGTCAAAATGTTTGTATTATGTATGGAATAAAATTTGCAAAATATATTAATTTTTTTTTCATGTAGGTATATTGTGTATAATTCCTTTTAATTGAACTTTGAAATTTCAAAGATTTTGATACCTACCTATAAAATATTTTTTATACATGTGTATAAATATGAGAAATTATAATAAATGAGTATTCGAGTACTTGTTAGAACTGAACAATATTAACTGTTTTGTACGGTTTTTGTCAGGAAACAAAATAAGGATAAAAAATCTGTGAATGTTTAGAAAAGGTTACAATTTAATTAAATAT
>JANEHU010000866.1:0-45027 GCA_027563435.1 Nasonovia ribisnigri | reverse complement strand
CCTTAATAGTCGTAGCACATTTTAACAAAGTTGATTTATTTTTCGGTGTATTCGGAATATTTAAATTGGCGCTATTTATTTTAATGTAAGTGTCCGTCTGGACATTTTCAACCAAAATTTTTAAAAATATACTTATATTTGGGTGTGATTTGTAGAACTGTTGATTAATTTTACCATAGCAGGTAGATTGGCGGAAACGGGAATTGAACCTTTTTCAATTTGGCGGAAACGGGCGATGGCGGAATCGGTCATTTCAAATTTTGGCGGAAACGGGTAATTCCCGGCTACACCGTCCCCCTTAATTGCCTAATTTGTACATACCTTTATCTATTTCTTTTTAATATGCACCTTTTTCTTAACGACACACTAATTCAATAATATTGGGGAAGTTCTTGGATCTATTAGCAACTACTGTGTAACATAAACGAAATCTTACAGGCTGGTAACAACTTTCCCATTGGATATGCAAACAGAAAGAATTACACAACTTCTAAAAAGTCTAATCAGCTTGAATACCTTCCCGAATTACACGGAGATGTACTACACCTAAAAAAATATTGTAGGTAAAATTAATAAATCAACTTTGTAAACAAATAACGAACATCTATTTTGTTAATACTATAAGACGTATAGTATTAAAATTAAAATTAATTTGTACAATTAACAAACTCGGTGTAAATCTCCACTAATAATTAAATAAATCAACAATATCAATGTTTATAATTTGTACAATGCATTGTAATTTTAATAAATTATACTTTACTAGACTTCGGTCGTTTGTCATCCCGCCTGCGGCGGAAAGACTGTGTGGGCGGTGGTGCTCTTTGTCGATTCACCTCGGGCGATGCTGGGTTTTTTGGGCGCATGTAAATTCCGCCCGAAAATGGTAAATTCCGCCCCAAAAAAAATGCAGGTAAAAATAGGTTCATGTAAATTCCGCCCGAAAAAAAAATCAGGTAAAAAAAGGTACATGTAAATTCCGCCCAAAAAAAATGTTTTGTATTTTTCAATTAAAACCGTATTTAATAAGATCTTATATAGATTAATGTATTAATTACAGTTTTTTTTTTTATTGGTTTATCTATCATCCTGTAAGCATATTGCATGTGTTCGAAATAGAGAGTTATAAAACGATAAAATGAATTACATATTATCTTATAATATATTATAGACATAACATTATTAACATAAAAACATTTTAGAGTATTAGATACTCTCAGTGAATAGGATATAAAATAGAACATACAATATCAGAAACGAAAAGTAAATAAAGACAAAAGATAATAACTATAGATATACAAATAATCATATAAATATAAATTTCACATAAAAAGTAAATAATTACAACATATTAAGTTATATACCTATATCATATAAAATTACTAAAAATCGTAAAAATAATAATATATAGGTACTAGTAAGAATTTAAACATAATTATCGTAAAATCGTAAAAAAAATTATATTATAATTATAATAATATATATTAGTAATATACACCGCATAATTCTAAACAAAACGCAAGTGATTCAAACAATTGATAATATTTCTATCTGACATTTCCAATTAGGTCCACAATATTGTAGCCAAAGATGATAAGATATGACATGATTGACGATTCTCGTCTGATATGATTGTTACGTGTTCGAAAATTTGGAACTTCCAAATTTAATATAATATAACACGCCGCGTCGCAAACAGTACGGTCTCGTCGCACAGTCACAAAACGCTTAGTTTAAAAATATTTATTTTTCCGGGCGGAATTACAAATCCATTTTTGTACCTGCATATTTTTTCGGGCGGAATTTACATATACCTTTTTGTACCTGTATATTTTTTCGGGTGGAATTTACCATGGACCTTATTTTTACCTGTTCATTTCGGGCGGAGTTTACAATCTCCCGGTTTTTCGATCCGTCCTGCGGCGGGAACGCGGGGTCGTCGGGTATCGTCGCGTTGGCAGCACTGGTCTGGCGGTAATTTTTGAACGCGGAAGAGTGTCTAGTCCTAAGTCACGGCCGCTGAAAATCGACCGGCGATTCAAGTCGATCGTACGACAAAGCCGGCCAGGTGGGCAATCCAAAGACGTGTATATGTCCGGTTCTCGAGCGTGTGTGTTGAAATCGGAAATTCGGATTCTGAGTTTGAGTGTCTAGCTATCAGTCATCTCGGGAGAAAGTCGATTCCCAAACGGACAATCCGCCTACAGCGAAAAGTGCTCGAAACGGCCGTTCAAATCTGAAAAAGCATACAGGAGGTAACAAAATTGTATTTTTTGATAATTATAGAGAACAGTTATCAGATGTTTTATGTTAGGCTTATTATAATCATTGTTATGTTTTCGCGGTTATAACAAATAAGTCGACAAAATCTAATTTTCTGATTGGCTGCTATTTTTACCGCGTCAAGAGACATCAATGCATTGCCAGCTGCATGTTATTTGGTTTTTGTCAAACATTTCTCAAAACACCTTTCAAGTGAGTACACGTCGGTTATAGTATTAAAATAATATTTCTTAGGTTATGTATCGAACAATTTCATACGTATTTGAATAAAAGTATTTTTTTTTTTTTTGAAATCTAGCATGCCGAAAGAAATAAGTACGTCTTATTACAACGGCCGTGGTATGCGGGTGTATAATGCACCCGTGTACCACGGTGCTGCGCCCGTCCGCCGTCCGGGAGGAAACGCCCGACGTAAGTATCTAATAAAAAAAAGCACATGCGTATTGCATAAGCCAAGTATAACACTAAACATGATTTGTACGTTTCAGGATGTTACAGGTGCCATCAGGTGGGTCACGTGGCAAGGAATTGTGGTAAGTTTGTCCTATTATTTATTTTGTCACGTGCTAAGCTTTTGTAACGTTTATCAGACTCCCCCTGCGTGGTACCTGCGGCATCGTCGGTGGCGGCGAATGGGCAGCGGCAACAGCCACAGCAGCGGCAGCGGCAGCGGCAGCGGCAACAGCCACAGCAGCGGCGGGGCCATAAAAAAAGGTAAGATCGCAAATACCAAAATATGTCAATCATCAAAAACATAAAATGTATTGTTTTCAGTAGTTCAGTCGGAGAAACCTGGCGGGAGGGGTCGCCGGCCGCAGCCTCCACTCCTGAACCGTCGGGTGAGGTGTGGCTGACGACCACCTCAACGGCTGACAATGAAAAGTAAGAATAGTCAATATTATATAAATAAAAATATTAAAAAAATATAATTATATACATCATTTTCAGTGTGGTCGGGTCCGCAAACAGCGGGAGGTGGGCGGTTACGGCCGATGGTAAGTTTCAATTTGACGATTTTGTCTACTTCATAATTTATTTAACATTGTATTTTTTTAAATATTTTTCAGAATGAATAAAGCACTATTTAATGTAACTTTTATTGTTATTTATTATTTCAATCCTTGTTCCCAATTGTTTTATGAACTGTAACTGTAACGTTTGTCAATTGACAATTGTGTGTGAGGTGTGTCATTGAATATTTTAGTAGTTGGTTAACAACAGTAATATATTATTAGTGATAATAAAATAGGTAAGTGAAATGTGTTGCTGGTTTGAAATGTAAGTGTTGAAAACCTTATTTATTCATCAGAATAGAGTTTACTTCACAAAATGTGCTAAAAGATAATTAACCATTATAACTGTAGTCCACTGGTGTTAAAATTTAGTAGTTTTATAAAATCCCACATTGTAATGACATTGTCGGGTAGGTGTTGTAATCAATTGAAAATATTTGTAGTGTACATTGTTGTTAATACTGACTGGTAAATAATCGTATTTTTACATAAAATAATGTACACACTGAAAAGTAATTGATATTATAGAATAATTAATAATATTGTTGTTGAGAATATAAAGTATTTTGGTGTTATCTGTGACAATTAGTATATTATAATATCATCATTGATTATAAATACATATATAAATATATATATAATAATATTCTTATTATATTATATGAGTAAGTATTTATAATCAATGATGATTATAATAATATTTAGGTGCTGTTCAAATAGCTTGGCAATGGTCATTAGACTAATTGCAATAATTAAACCATAACACTGTTTTTCAGTACCAATTAGTGTAATGACTTTCCAATTTTTTTAATTATCCTGTATATTAGCAGCAGCATAATAATAAAAATAATAGTAGTGTGATAAATGTTACTATACATGAGAGTATTAATAAATAATAATATTTTTTTTCATGTGATAAGATGTGTTCCAAGCTATTAGCTACCTGCTACATAGGTGAACGATTAAGGTATGACTAAATCAAATACATCACAAACACAATTGAACTGTTATCTATAGTATTAGTTGGAATAGTCTATATCAATCGTTGATCGACTATAATATTTTAGTTATGGATTTAAACCAATAATTGATCATACTCAGGGATAAAGACCTAACAACTATATAATATTAAATATATGTGTATTATCATCTATAAACAGTAATATATAATAATAAAAGTAATACACAATAGTATAATAATAATAATAATAATAATAAGTATAATACAATAAGTATAATCAAACGTAATATGTATAATAATTGAAATACTACAGTCACAGTTAACCAACCGTCATATCATAAGCACATGAAACAAAAGTGTATTTATCTACACACGGTATTGACAGTAAAAAATGAAAAATTCAATGTATTGTAGGTATTTTACAGTACGAACACAATGTTACATAGTTAAAAGGTAATTACAATTGCGATTGAACAAATAGATAGTGATACGACATGTTACAAAATGTTGAGGTTAATTTTTAATTTGACTAATTTTAATACTGATACTTAAGAAACAAAATACAAAGGAAAATCATACTGTTATAATATAGAACGTCGACAGTCGTCCATAGACATTGAAGTACGAATTTAAGGTTATACAATAACATAATTAATCTTTTAAGTTAAATACAGCGACAATATTTACAATGATCTTTCTTTCTTCTTCTCTATTGGCTTCGGCCTTTAAGACCATGCCGCTATAAACAAATCTTGCCATCTGTCCCTGTCCTCTGCGACTTCTCACCATCTGATTCCTGGTCCTATCGATTTTATGTCCTTCTTTACACAGTCTTCCCACCTCAACCTGGGTCTTCCTAAAGGTCTTTTCCCTATAGGCTCTTCCTCTATTACCAGCCTAACAAGAGATCCTTGCTTACGCCAGGCATGACCTCCCCACATGAGTCTTCTTTTTGTTATCTCTTTAATTATATCAGGCCTCTGAAACTGCATTTGAATTTCATAATTATGCAATTTCCTCCATTCGTTTGTTTGGTTATCAAAGACCGGTCCATATATTTTTCTTAAAACCTTTCTTTCGAATACTCCTAGTCTCTGTTCTTCGGCTTTTCTCAGTGCCCACGTCTCAGATCCGTACATGACAATAGGTCGTAATAATGTCATGTACATTCTTATTTTTAAATTTTTAGAGAGGGTCCTAGATTTCAGTACTTTTTCTAACCCATAGTATCCCTTATTAGCTAGTTGTATTCTCGACGATACCTCTGTTTTAAGTTCATTGTCTTGAGTAATAATAGATCCGAGATATTTAAATTGTGAGACTTTCTTAAAAATATGTCCTTCTAATTCAATATGTTGTCCTAGTCTGTAATTTCTGCTATTTCGGCTAACAGTTAAGTATTCTGTCTTATCATCGTTAACGGTTAATCCCACTTTCTCTGCAGCCTTTATAAGTTTTTTTCCCAGCCTTTTTATCGTCTCAATATCATCTCCTAAGAGGGCTATATCGTCCGCGTAAGCTAAAAGTCCAATTGTTATTTGTCCCAGCGCAATTCCTTCTGAAACGTTCATTTCTCGTACTATTTTTTCCAGTACCAGGTTAAACAACACTGGGGAAAGCGCATCCCCTTGCCGGAGACCTGTCGTCACCCTCACAGGCTGAGATGTTGTGTTTGCTATCTTAACCTTTATATCCGTCTGGTTGATGCTGGCTCCAATGAGGCTTACAATTTTACTTGGGAATCTAAATTCTTTGAGTATATTTATAAGGCTTTCTCTATGAATAGAATCATAAGCTTTTTTAAAAACTACAAACAATATGTGTACATCCTTATTATACTCCCAACTTTTTTGGAGGATCTGTCTAATTACGAAAATCTGATCCGTTGTAGATCTATTCGGCCTAAAACCTCCCTGATAGTCTCCTAGTAAAGTCTCTGCTATTGGCCTTACTCTATCCAGTATACAATATGCTAGGACTTTATACGTTGTATCTAGTAATGCTATACCCCTATAATTACTACATTCTTGTGGATCATTTTTTTTGTGAATAGGACACACTAATGCTGTGCCCCAATCCTCCGGAAGTCTTTCTTCATGCCAGATACTCTCTATAATACTATGTATTCTATTTATTGTTCCGTCATCCAGGTTCTTTAGTACTTCTCCTTGGATCCCGTCCTCCCCAGGAGTTTTGTGGTTTTTTAGTCTATTAAGTTGTTGTAATATTTCCTCTTTGCTTGGAGGCGGACAATCAGTGTCATTAGGTTCCGTTGGCATCCATGTAAATGTATTGACTGGGTTTTCGCAATTAAGTAATAATCCAAAATATTGTCTCCATTTTTCCAATACCTTGTCTTGTTCTGTCACAAGGGAACCATCGTCATTTTTAAGGAACTTTTCATGTTTTTTGTACCCCCCTCTAATTGATTTTATCTTCTGGTATAATTGTCGAGTTCTATTTACTTTGTGATCAATTTCGGCTTCCTCTAATACATCTTTTGTATATTTCCGTTTTTCATATCTAAATATATTATTTGCTTCCTTTTGACATTCTTTGTATGCCATCACTTTCTCTCTACTATAGGGATTGTTGAGCATTTGAGTCCTGGCTTCTTTTCTTCTATTAAATGCTTCCTTACAGGAGTTGTTGAACCACGGTTTCCTTGTCCTGTTTTGTTTGCCTATTACTGTGACTGTGGCCGGTTTTATAGCATCCTTAACCGCTTTCCATTTAGCATCAATTGTCTCTTCTTGATTTATGTTTAAACTGTTCATTGTTTTATGTAATTTTTGCTTGAAATTTCTACATATATTGGTATCTTTAAGCTTATTCACGTCATATTTGTCCACTAACGTTCCTTTTTTTGATGTCAGTTTCTTGAGTTTCACCTTCAGTTTTCCTTTAACTAGGTAGTGGTCGGAGTCGCAGTCAGCTCCTCTGACTGTTTTTATATCATGCATACAATTTCTGAACCTAGTATTAATCAGGACATGGTCTATCTGACTGACATATCTACCACCCGGTGCCTTCCATGTACCCTTATAGATATCTTTATGTGGGAACATTGTGCTCTTCACAATAAGTCCCCCACCACATGCAAAGTCTATAAGTCTGAGTCCATTTTCACTAGTTATATCGTGAAGGCTGTGGTTACCAATCGTTGATCTAAATATGTTCTCCTTCCCTAACTTGGCATTAAAGTCTCCTAGGACTATCCTAATTCTACTTCGTGGTATTTCATTTAGCGTGTGTTCCAAATTATCATAGAATTCGTCCTTCTCCTCTTGTGTTTTTTCTTCTGTGGGTGCATGCCCATTCACGAATGTAATATCGAAATATTGTGCTTTTAATGTTAGTACTGATATCCTTGGGTTAATGCTTTTGAATTCCCTTACTGATGGTACTAAGTATTTATGTACAGCGAAGCCTGTTCCAAATTGACGATGATTGTTACATTCGCCGTAGAAGATCGTTGTGTCTTGGATATCTAGAGTTCCGTTATCGTTCCACCTAATCTCTTGTAGGGCCACCACTCCTAGCCCATACCTCTCTGTCTCCTCAACTAAGCATTGTACTGCTCCAGGTTTAAAAAGTGTGCGAACGTTCCATGTTCCAAAAGATAAGCCATTTTTCCATTTTCCTGTCTTGTTTTCCAAAGCTCCACGGTTCCGAGGCAAGTTTATTGATAGATCCTGAACAATATTGTTTTCTAAGGCAGGGTTGTTAGCCCTGCGCTAAACCCCCAAACTGGAGGACCAGACTACTCCAACCACTTAAGGTTAGAGTAGGGAGAACAGTACCAACTAATTAAAGTCAGTACAGTTCAGAGCTCGGGGCCCCGGGTTCGCAAAGCCCGTCGCACTAGATAGTGCTCCCATGGGGGAATATTTACAATGATCACAGAATTAAATTTGTCTTTTTTTAATAATATATAAGGTTTAACAATAAGAAGTAAAACAAATAAATACATTAGGTTAAACATTAAAAGCATTTGTCATTTTGTTGGGTGTCATTTCAAAAATGTTTCTAAGGGTTTTCAGTTGTGGTTAACATGAATGAAACACAGAGTGGGAACTGAACCAATAATATCACTGTTGAAGGTAGCAGTGCTATGTTGAGAAGTCTACGATGTTGGCCTGGCATGTTGTGGTTTGTATCTCAATGTTTCCTCACAAAACAGCCTAAAAATACGATATACCAGTTTATTATTTTATATCCTATCTTAATTTATTGCTATATTATAAATATTGTTTAAGTAACTATTACTATATATATATATATTTTTTTTTTCTTTCTTTTTTTTCTAATTTATAATAATTTATTACTATATAAACTTTTAAAAAATTTAATATTTAATAATTGTTTCTTATATTCTTATTTTATTTTATTCAACTTAGTCTTATTTTATCTTATTTTATTTTATTCTATTACTATTAACACACATATGTAAAATGATTTAGAACTCCAATTTCGCCAATAAGAGGTATACCTCAGTGGTGAATTGGGCCAATTAAGCAAAACAATTTATGAATAACATCTTTAATAACTGTATATAATAATTGTATAATTTGTATAATGTTTATTTGAATATTTATTTTTGGCCAATAAATTATCTTATCTATCTTAACTATTCATAATAACCTCAGTGTTGTGTCGAGAAGTCTCCAGAAACAAAAAACCTCGAACACAGCTTGGGAGACTTGTGACCCATGGTGTTGCACGAACTGCGTCCATATCCGTTGAAACCTAAATGTAAATGTGAATGTGAGTATAACGGTCATGTTCATTGGGACGTAAATGGTTCATACTTACTTGTGTATAGAAACCCCATGGCGGCATCAAGTTTCCACACCAAACACAGTTGTTCACCATTTTTCAACAGCCTGAAAATGTTAATTCTATAAGTATGCTGAAAACCAGTTAATTAATTTAATTTCAAAACGTTTGACATTAGTTACAAATTCACTTTGCAGTGAATAAGCATCCAGAGAGAACCACGGGGAGGTTGTCAAACTTTCTCTCCACAAGGACCACAAAGGTCGGACCACACAGGTCGGACCACACAGGTCGGACCACAAAGGTCGGACCACACAGGTCGGACCACACAGGTCGGACCACACAGGTCGGACCACACAGGTCATACCACACAGGTACCCGCTGTCGCATATAGCGACGGCTAAACTTATAGCAAATAATTAAAAATTATCGGCATAAGTGATTTAGACTGTAATAACTAATGAGTATTAAGTGTAATTACACTGCTCAAGTTATGGTTGAACAAAAACGGCCGATCACAACACGTCTGAATACACTATATTCTTTGTGATAAATCGACCGTCGTCGCCACCGTACATACCAACTTTTATTGATTCCGAGTCCCGCACTCGTGAGAACGCAACGTACAGTTGTCCGTGCGTAAACACCGAGGACGGCAGAAACAAACCAACTCTGTCGAAAGTTTGACCCTGAGACTTGTTGATCGTCATCGCGAACGAAAGTCTCACCGGGAACTGAACCCGACGCATGGTGAAGGGCAGGTCGTCGTCTCCGCTGGACGACAGCGGTATCCTGGGGATGACGATGTCGTCCTGCCCTTCTCCCGCGTCCGCCAACAACCTCGCTTTGAAGTTGTTGCGCCTCAGTTCCGTAACCACTAACCTTGTTCCGTTGCACAGTCTGATTTTCGGATCGAGGTTCCGCAGCAGCATGACCACTGAACCGAC
Organism: Nasonovia ribisnigri; assembly: GCA_027563435.1. Taxonomy (NCBI): domain Eukaryota; kingdom Metazoa; phylum Arthropoda; class Insecta; order Hemiptera; family Aphididae; genus Nasonovia; species Nasonovia ribisnigri. The sequence continues at coordinate 35,044 of JANEHU010000866.1, read as the reverse complement.
CACCAGCGTCAGCCTGTGCGGAGGAAGTCCGTCGGGCTCCAGCGAGTTCAAAAACTCGGTCGGGTAGTTGGCAATCTCGTCCACGTCGTCCGCCACCACCGTGTCTATGGCGGTGTAGGTTCTCGCGGCACCCGCAACGCGTTGCAGCACCGTGCGATTGACCTGTCTACAATCCTCGTTCCGGGGACAGAGAATAATTTTCCGAGCAAAGTCGTTGACGTTAGCCAACGAAATTTGCTGCGGGTACACAAAATCAATCAAATTAGCTATGTCACATACCATATTCCTGGGGATTTCGACGGTGTTCACATTTCCGTCGACCGCGGGCAGCTGGCCGTTGCCGAGTTGAAGCAACCAGGCGGCAAAGTCTGCGTCGTTGTTGGCCCGCATGTTCTGCGTCAGACTGAAACGCTCGAAGACGTCCCACAGATGGTGGTGCCTGATTGAAGCCGCCACGATCGCGGCCCTCGTCCCCCTGCGGACCACCGGCAGTATCTGTCTGAAGTCACCCGCGAACAGAACCGTCTTACCACCGAACGGTAGTTCCGATTACATTATGTCCTTAAGTTGGTCGACCACCATCAGTTGGAGCCCCGGAGACATTGACGCTTCGTCCCAGACGATGAATGCCGCCTCCCGTATCCTACGCGCGCGCAAGGACTGCAAGGCGATGGACGACGTAGAATTTTCGTTGAGCGTACCGAAAGGCAAACCGAACGCGGAGTGAACGGTCATACCACCGTCTATGAGCGTCGCCGCTATTCCCGTGAACGCCACGGACAACACGGATCTGCCCATGTTGCGGAGCGACCATATTAGGCAGCCGTAAAGCGTCGTTTTCCCCGTACCTCCGGGCCCGTCGACGTAGAACATTTTCGGGACGTCGCGGTTGTCGTTGACGGCCGCCATCACGCGGTCGTAAACCGCCCGCTGTTCGTCGTTGAGGTTGTCCAACTGCAGGGTCCAACGCACCACTGCGTCGACGAAGGCGTCGACGTCTCCGCCCGCGTCCTCTTCGAGCAGCGCGACGTCCGGATTCGGCAACCCGTAGTTGGCCAGCGTTTTACCATGACCCCGCAGCAGCCGCCCGATGGCGTCCAGGCACGCGGCCCTCGCGCGGTCCTCGTCTCTCAGTCTATGGAAGAAGTCTTGCCTCAGGTCTTCCTCGCTTGCCATGTACAACACCAGCGGATCCGCGGCCTCGCAGTACAGCAGGATCGTCACCAGTAGGTAACGCAGCTGTGCGGGAGTGTCCACGGCCGCGGACTCTGTCATGCACGCCACCAGGAGCCCAAGCGCCACCGCCGCCGCCGCGTAGGTCGGATACACGACCCCGTCAACGGTCCTCATGTCTCTGAACGACCGAGGACCTCTCCTGTGCAGCAGCAGCAGTCGCAAGAGGAATCGGTCTCGATCTAGGGGGTTGACCGCGTACATCCGAGACAACGTCTCATTGGCCATTACCCTTCGGCGCCGATTCCACCTCCTGTCTCTTTCCACCCAGGTGTAATGCATCGGTATCTCATGGTAGAGATACTGTCTGGCCTCGGGGTCCGTCTCGTTGAGCGAGAAGAACGCCGTGAGTCTTGTTCGGGCCAGCGCTGCGTTTTGCACCCGCTCCAGTTCTTGTCCCGGAGCAAAGTACACCGTGTGGTAGTCTTCCAGATGGACTGGAAGCCTGATCACCCTGTGACTCGGCTTATGCAACTCGTACGAAAACAGTCGCCAAACTGCTTCTGGCGGACTGACGTACCGAGCATTGATGAAACTGAAACAAACAAAATTCGTTCGATTAATACACAATAATGTTATGAGTAGTAGTGATAATAATATTAATAGTAAATTTTAATAAATAACAAAAATAAAATTTATATTATACAATTTAACTGCCAGAATTTAATTAGTTCTATTAGATCTATTAGTTGGTTTATTTTATATAATACTCTACCTATATAAGTTGTATTAAATAGTATATAATCATATTATTATACAATTTAATTATCAGACTTTAATTAAATAGGTACCTACATAAAGTTCTATTTTGTTTGTTAATATTGTATTATTTAGAATCTGTAGCAGTATTTGTATGCTACACTAATAAATTTATATAAACTGTAATATATCAAGTACCTACTACATAGTATGTTATATATTTATTACTATCTAACCACATAATCGAGCCCTTGTCCGACTTAGATGCGTTGATAAATAGCTGTGGATGTCAATTATATATAGTTATTTATCAATTGTCTATTAATTAACTTGATGTTATGCTCATGATGAATAAAACCTATCAACCTATAGTATAGTCATATCGATCAATAATTATATATTGTTAATTATATGTAAACCTAGTTCATCAAATAGTATAGCAATATATCATTATAAAATTTAACTGCCAGAATTTAATTAAATACATGAAGATCTATTAGTTTATAATAAATTATTATTATTGTATTATATAGTATCTGCAGCAGTTTTGTATCATACATAAAGTTGAAATTACCAAATTACATTACCTCAAACAATCATCTCACCTAAAAACTGTAATATATTTAGTACTACATAGAGTATACTTGTAGGTGTGTTATATTACTATCGTCTATCCAAGTATATATTATAGAACTATCCCATATAATCCAGCCCATATTAAACAGTATAGGTGTAGATAATAAAATCAAGTGTTACCTAATTTATTATTTAAAATAAATAGTTTGTTCCATATAATACTCTACCTATATATATAAGTTATATCAAATAGTATATAGTCACATATTATCATTATACAATTTAATTTTCAGACTTTAATTAAATATATTTAGGTACATAAAGTTCTATTTTGTTTATTAATATTGTATTATTTAGAATCTGTAGCAGTATTTGTATGCTACACTAAATTTATATGAATGACTCACCTAAAAACTGTCATAATATATCAACTAATAAATACTACATAGTATGTTAAATATTTAAGGAGTTATACATCAAAGTTAATAAAGAACTTTAGTTTCGTTGTCCGTGTATGCTACATTTTTAAAATAACTTATGAGTTAAAACAGTTGTAGTATAATAAGTAGAAATAAATTGCTTACTTTTCAATTTCATTTCTGTCTTGGACTTCTACTGTAGCCATGTCGTGGCCTTTGAAGACGTATTTGTATAAATACTTGACGCTCTTCACAGTAGAACACACCTCTACGTTGATGTGTGCATCGTACTTGGCGAGCAGGTACGGGTTGTAGGCAACTACAAACTCGTTGCTGACCCGGTGACCCCTCACGAGGGCCTCGATTCCGTTGTCTCGTCGACGGTACGTTGGGTACCCGCCGTCAGAAACGTAAACTGTCTCTGCACAATATGCCTTTGGATATTTCTTTAGACATATCCCTTCAGCCATACACGGACTGTTGCGGTTCAGTTGCCCACATGGTCCGTGTATCATATGACTCGTCACAGCTGTGAACAGTCTCTGATTGTTCTCGTCCGCTGGGTCTGGCAGTTCAGCGCACACGACATCGTCTACATCCTCGGCTGTGAGCAGCTTGTTGCTATCGCTAAGGATGATCAGTATGTGTGCGTGTGGCAGACCGCGTTTTTGAAACTCAACAGTGTAAACATATGCGTCTACGTTACCAAACACTCTGTTCTCAGTTATGTCTGACATGAGCTGCTTGAGTTTGGCGTGAAACACTCTTGCCACCAGTTCGGGTCTGTCACTTGCAACTGTATGATTTCCTTTGTTGCTGACGATCTCGGGCCACCCAGGATTGCAAGTGAAAGTAATGAACAGGTCGGGTTTGCCGTACTTGCGCACTATGGTCATTGCATCCTGGTAGCTCTGTTTCATGTAACGCGGACCTCCAGTGAAGGTCGACGGCAAAATCATTCTGCGTCCAACCGGGGCAGGTTCTTCAATGTGCAACTGCTGGTTGATGTGATCCACCAGACCCTGATACGCTTCGGCAAACAGGGCTCTCTGATTGCGTTCAATGAACCGTAGGTTGTTTCCATTCGTACGTATTGGTCACAGACTTACTGTTGAAACAGAAAACCACCACGGTGTATCAGACTGAATCGTTGATGCCTGTGGTCGTTAGTTCCTTCGTAACGAATGGCCAGACGGTGACACGCAAATTCTCTGATAGTGTTGCGTGTGCGCACAGCATTTCGCCGGCCACCATCATCTTGTCGCAGTTCGAAATGCCAACCCAGTTCACCGTGTGGGAACAACAGGGGGTATAGCATTGGATCTGCGTGCTGGGAGCCGTACGATAAGTTTTGCATCCTGTGTTGTGGGTTCACCGGATTCGAGTCGAACACCGCCAGGTCGAGGTTTCTCGGCGGTTGGCCATTGTTTCCAGCAAACACGACCGAAACTTCGTTGACTTGAGTTGGCGGTAGATTGTACCGCCTTGGGTCACTGTTTGGGTCAGCCACCAAGTGCATGGTGACTCTCCTGGGTTGCACCAGAGGATTGGCGTTGGCAATTCTCTGTTCCTCCAGCCACACTGCTCTCATGTTGCTGAATGCCATGGCAAATGGATTGGTTTGCCTCAGCATCGTGTCCAAGTCTGTAAGCACAGTCTCGTTTAGCTCACCCTGGTGGTTCTGGTTCATGCGAACCCGGTTTGCTTCCCCAGATTCAATGAAATAGAGCTCACAGTAACTTGGGTGTCTGTCGTCGTTCCTGACGACGTCGTTGGTGATCTTTCGATACACCTGCCCGTGTACGGTGAACACTCTCGGACCGCGACCAGGCAATCTTCTCTGATTGAGGTCAGTGGAGAAGGCGGCAAACGCAAGAGTGTTGTTGTACCGTCTTATGTCTCTACGGTACTGGGTTGCTATCTGTGAGTCGTCTACCAACAAACTCTGTAGCAATTCAGGTGCTTGTCGCAACCGACGGGGTCCTTCAGCAATCACCATCTGATTGTTGTTGCAACACAATGTGAAATGACCCGCCAAAGTGCGTTCACAGTTGAAGTGACGGGCCTCACAGTGCCTGCACACTTCATTCAACGGCCCAATGTCGTGCCGATCCGGAAGTGGGTGTTGAACGCCGGCTGGCCGGTCAATCATTGGCGCACGCACTCTGGGTTGTTCGACCGGAATACCCACGAGAATTGGTCCAACCTGCGATTTACAATGAGTTATTTTTTTTTGATTTTTTTATAAGTCAGACATAATATATACTGACCTCTTCGTCGACTTCTGGCTGCAACTCGTCGACCACTTCCACTTCCTCCACCACCACCATCTGGACTTCGACCACTTCCACGTCCTCCACCCACTCCATCTGGACATCGACCACTTCCACGTCCTCCGCCGGGACGCCGACGACTTCCATGTCCTCCACCTGGACCTCGGCTCCTCCCACCTCCTCCACCTGGATGTCCTCTTCTTCCATCTGGACCTAAAAGTTAGGTCGAGTTTAGAGTAGGTACACATTTATTCCCACTGCATAATATAATTATTATAGTTTAACCCGGAGTTAGTGTGATATAATAGTAATATTAGTATGATTTTGCCAACTTTAATAATAATTAAATAATACTTATAGTAGAATGTATCTCATTACTTCCACTCAACTTAGAGCACAGTGAAATGTTGTCTTAGCAAAGAACATATTATCATTATAAGATTGTGTATGTGTCTATATAAAAATACACCTAGTCATAACCAACTATAACCATAACTATCATTCATAATTCACCTGAGAAGAGGAAAAATTCAACCTAAATAACATCAGTGCAGTTAAAAAATTCACACAAAAACATTTAATTGGTTGTACATTCATACATATTTATAATTTTTCTCAGGATGAAATGTATTGCGCTCTTTACTCTGTAACTCCACCTAAATCTAAGCTCTGCCTGTGCAAAATAAATTAATAATTGCAATAAAGTATATTATGATAATTGGATATAGGACATTGCTCAGAGTACCACATGTGAAATGATAAAATACCTTTCTAGTACACAACTTACAAATAAAGGAGTGTTGACCTAGGTGTGTAGTAGTAATATTGAGAACTGTGTAAGAAAATGTTTAAGTATTTTATTTATTGGTTATCAACTGTAACTTGCACTACCTATTACGTATGAGGGGATGTACAGTTTGGCATGACATTTTTAAGTAGATAAAGTCCAATTGAACAACATAACATAGGTATCAAATGAATTATTTGTTTTTGAACAGCAACGTTGTTCAAGGTATTTTTCAAAGAATAAGCATATAAAAACAGCGATAACAAAAAAAAAAAAGAGTATAATTTATACAGAACTTTAATCGGTTGTGTGTTCATACATATTTATAATCTCGTGTCGGTTGGATAAAGTTATATGTAGATAATATGTAGATTATGTGTAATGTGAATTATGTGTAACTGTAATGAGTAAAGTGAAGATTAAGTACGTAAGTAATGTAACCATAGGTTAGACATTACTCATTGTCGTCGGAGGGGTGTGTGAAGTATGATAATTAAACATTACTAATAACCGATAGTAATAAAACAAATACAATATAGTTGTTCCTAGTTATATAATGTTAGTATAGTTCTATTAACCGTTATAGTATAGTATAGTATAGTTTTTATTACATGGTTAATGAGTAAGTTTTATACAAATGTGTTTGTATTTTGTAGGAACAATTTAAAAGTGTATGAATGCCTATATTAAAAGTACATTTAAAATACAGAGAGGCATAACTAACTGTGATTACTACTTGTAGTCATTGGAGGCAACACTGGGAGCACTGTACAATTAACAATGCTGTTTAATATGTTTTAATATATTTAACTACACCTTTTTCTAAGTTCTGCCTAACCCAACCTTAATACAATATTTTATAATAATAAAATGTAAGTACTGCTGAATGTAAGTAACCACCTAAAATTGACATTGTAGTAGTATTGAGATAGTAAAAGACTTTGTAGTGACTTTTGCTATGTAAAACATGTTGCTGTTGTGCTGTAGTGCAGGGTCTAAAACAGTGTACATAATATTTTGTTATTAAGTAATATTGAGAACCGTGTAAGAAAACGTTCAAGTATTTTGTTACTTTGGGTAACATTTATGATGTTTCACTAATAAAAGCTCACATGTTGTAGTCTGCATGTTTGAGTCTGCATTAGTTAACTACCTAAACCAAAATCTAATCTCTGGCCAGCCTAACCAATAATAAATAATAATAAATGTAAGTATCTATACTTGGTGGATCATATAAATTGTACATTGTACGGTGTACAAAATGTACCTACTTATATAAAAATAAAGTATAAGAAGGTATTGAAATAATCATAACACTACTGAGAATAACACATGTGAAATGATAAAATACTTATCTAGTACCTACACAATTTACAAATAAAGGAGAGAGAGGTTAGTAGAGAGCTATTCTAGGAATACTTTGTGTAGTAGTAATATTAAGATGTAAAACTTAAAGTATTCTCTTTAGGTTAAGTCAAGTTGATATATTTATGGTATAGTATGAAGCAATGTAGGAATCAAAATAATTATCTGTTTCAGTCAACGGTATCAAAGTGTTTAATAATATGCAATAACACCATTAACACTATTGAATGTCGTTCCAAGTTATGTGAATATATGAAGTCGAATGTAAATTCAGGCTTTTAGTTTTCAAGAATGTCGTACCTAGTCAGTATAGTATAGTGTAGTATGGTTAAGTATAAGTATACCAACAGAGACACTTATTGTCATTAAATTTAATAATTACATGTCGTAGAATAAACAGATGAAATGCAAATTAGCGCTGCTGAACGATGTTTAAAAAATGTAAAGTAATTTCCATATTGTAAAAGTAGGTACACTGTTGTCGGCATACAAAACATAACACAACTCACTGTCAAAAAGTACACGGGTAGGTATTTATTATGTTTGGCGGCATACTCGTGCAGTAGGTTTATGTTGTAACAAAAACGTTGAATACCGTCAAGTCAAGTTAGGTAGCTTAGCAGTAAGGTAGCTTCTTATAAAACACAAGTTCGTGTAGGTGTATTAAACTCACCAGAGACGGCACCGCTGTGTGTGACAGGTGGCGGCGTCGTGCATCTCCTACGACGTAGTCAACACCAGCAACAAAATGCCTGGAACACAGCTTGGAGGTCCGGTTAACGGGAAGACCGCGGTCTTCCACAAACGCCACCCACTCGAGACGACGTAAGCCATTTGGAAATCTAAAGGTCACAATACAATAATCATTACGTCGATATTCATTAACGCGTTGTGTGAAATCGTAAATACCCGTGAACTGAAACGCCATCGATATCGTCCACATTCCCACATATCACACAGCGTTTGACCATCGTGACGGGGCAGCCTAAAGAGTGAAGTTTTAACGATGTAGTTTAACATTTTTAAAATGTCAAGTGAAAAAAATTATATTGCTAATCAGTGTGTTATCAGTGTGTGTACTATTTTTAGAAAGACGGTGAATATTATTATTATTATGTTATTGTCATTAAATTTGTGTACGGTCTTAAAACGAACTCGCGTATAAATCTACGTCCGGTTATGAACACCGAACGCGAATAATATTTCGAAGAGCTAGTGTAATAACAATAATAACAATACACGTGTTTTAGTATGAAAAGTGTTACTCACTTGTATGAAAAGCGGCGTTCGATGGCCTAAAAAAAAACCTAGAAAAAAAAAAAAACGTTCTGTTATATATACACAACGTATGCGCTCGCGCGTGTAAAAGGCGTCCGAAATGCGCACAGAAAAGTTAAGGGAACTAAGAAAACTGAGAAAAATTAACTCTTCGGTGCGCTTAGATGTTCGCCGTATGGACACTGGGCACAAGATGACGTTTGATGACATGGCGCGTTTAACGTCGCTAAAGTTTTTCCCCGCACGGCTACTCACTCAACCGATAACGTCAGGTTAGGTACGCGTTATTCATAAGTCATAATCTTAAATCTAATGGCGGTACAACTGTAGTATTGCATTTATTATATATATATAAATCATACATTAACGCACGTAATTAATAATACCAATAATACAGCATTATTAAACTTCAATATCTATTGAAATATAGAAGTACCTATATTAATTATATATTATATATATTACGATTTTCAGCCAGAATTGTGTGTAGGTACGTTAAACTGCAAATATAGGTAACTGCTATGTACACAGTAGATGCATATTATGCATGAGTTATAACCTATTGTAAGTGGTGTGAGTATAACACTATTCAACCACCTCGACCAACTACTTTACAAAATGTGTAATATATAACAATGTTGTAATGCACTGCTCTATATATTATGTATAGAAATGTCGCTGTGTCATTATATCATTATGAATATGACTAATGAAAACCTTTGTGCTTTATTTATACTCTAATAGATAAATTATCACCAACATTATATACCGTACTTAATTCAGTTAGTCCAATCAATATCATATTAAGCAGGTAGGTAAAGTACATTAACTATAACTTATAGGTACCTGATATGTACATCCCACATAGCATTATGGATGATGATTACATTTTTAAAATATATTTTAATCATCATAAAGAAGATATTTCCCGGAATATATTTTTAAAATATGTTGAACATATACTGCATACAATATAATTTCTAAATAATTTACAAAATATCTTAAACACGTTTTCTCAAAATATTTTAAGATAATCATAAAATATACGTTTTAATTATATTATTGCCCATGACAATAATGAAATAATATATATTATTATATAATATATGTCAGTGAATTTATACGATATCTATTATTATTGTTGTTGTAAATTTGTTAAATGTAAACTTTAGGTATTTTTTAATTTAATAATTTAAACATTTATCGATCTGTATTGTATATTATTATATTTTTTAATAATTTTACTTTTAATTTTTTGTCTTTGGGGGAAAATTGTCCTATTCGGGAGAGGGGACATCCTAGATTCATTTATAGAACAGGCGAACATAATAGTCATCATTTGGATAACTATAGTTTTAGGCAGCTATGTTTCGCATTCACGAACTTATAAATTCACTTATAAATCTTTCTGCTACGATGTTTTTTTACAGGAATAGTGATTTGGGTGGTTGGTATTTACTATAATTTAGATCATAATATTGTATTGTGAACTATTATACTCGTGCTAGAAGCCTAGAAATATATTTAATTAGTCCACAATAAGTACGACTACATAGGAGCACATATATATGAAATTATAATGTTTGTGGTTTCTTTACTTACGAGTTGGTTTTAAACAATTATTACTTAATTCAAAATATAACTTTAATAATATACTATATAGCATTATAGCATGCAACGGTTCTCTACCACTCTATAGAAATAACTATAATGTTATCTCTTGATAAATAAACATTAAACATAATGTCTTAGTCAGTCTTAAAATGACTAGACCTACTCATATTCAAAAATCAAAATATTTGTCTAATTTAGGTACCTACTGCTACCTAGCTACGTGTAATATTAATATTTTATTCCCTATTATTATTTCCTATACTATAGTTATTAAATATTATGTTAATACTCATTACAATTTATAATTAATTTATTTAAAACCTCAACATTAATGAATTCATATTAATTTAATTTGTATAGCAAAAAAAACTTATCAAAGAAGAGATTCTTTTATTATAACAATATTTTTAAAAAAAAAATGTTATTATATTATTTTTAAAAATGTTTTTATCATATAAATACACGATCTTTAAAATCGTGATTTTAGAATAAAAACATAACTGATAACGAAAAAAATCGAGATAAGCGGCCGCCACAAGGTGATCGGACCGGTATTTAATTTTTATTGAGGTTATGATATAACATTTGTGGTAATGTGGTGCGAAGCGTTACGAAACGTTCTTGTGTTTTCTTCTTTTTCTTGTGCTTGTGTTATGTGTTATGATTTTCGGCAACGGATCATAATATACATATTATTTTATTCTATAAATATAACGTAGTTTATATTTTAGTTTATTAACCATTATAAAACTATTCCATCTTTTCATCTTAGAACCTAACCAGTAACCGCTTTCGCGCACGCAGACTGAGCCGCCGATAGTTGTCTGACTGCCTGGTCAACTGTGGTCCACTCTCGGATGGAATACTCCATGTCTCCATGTCTCCATTACTATCGATTACTATGTTTTCAATTTATTGTCATCGGTGTTTACTGTTTATCCATTTTCTATTTTTGTGTCGTGCGTATTAATTCAGTTTTCAACAATAACCATCTGTATTATTTACTATTTTGCGACCGAGGTTCGAGATTGTTTTCGTCGTTTTCGATGTATTATACACATCAATAATTAAGGTAAGTTATAACTTGTTCATTGTATTAGATAGGTATTAATAGGTATTAACGTTGATCGCCAGTGGTCATCTGAATAATTCTCAAATTGCATACTAGTGCGACCTGCACCGGCGGCCATGCGACCGCAAATGAATACGGATTATTAAATCTATTATATATATTTACTATAGAACTTTTTTCAAATAAAATAGTACATACAAATTAGGAATAATATAACCTCTTAATATCTGTACCAGTGAAAACTTAGTTCATAATACTTGTACCTACTTACATTATCCGAAATAATCTTACATTTAAAACTGAAAGACCATATTATATTCTAATACTAGACAAATATTTAATATTATTATTATCCAAGGTATACCTACCAACCATGCACAAACAATTTATGCACGATTCTCATATACTATTATCCTTAATATTACCTATCTATATTATTATATTGATGCAGAAATATACAATGTATTAACATAATAATATAATTCTTTCAAGATTGTGAACTCACAAACCTCTACATGAACATAATATTATGTATAAATGTTAAACTAAATTATGTAGGTACTTGAACGATATTTGAAAATTATCTTTAGGTGTATATACGTATCTCATTTGATTATGGTTTATTGAAACATAGAATTGATAATTTATTGTTGAAACCATGACAAGTGAAAGAACAAAGAGGAGAAGAGTTAAGGAAGAGCTAGAATCCATGCAGTTAGATCTTAACTTTTCGAAATTGCAAAAGAAAAGACATCATACTTATTGTAAAGAAGTGAATGTAAATCCCAATGATGATTGTATTGCTGATAGTTCACATAATAATTACTATGAAGAAAATATAAGTACTCCAGTATGTAATAGTTATAAACAAAATATTGAAGAAAATTGTTACAGCCCTGGAACAACATTTTGTAATGTATGTGAATCCTAATATAATCATAGTTTATTTAGGATGGAGTCTCCAATAATTAGCATATGATTATTTTTGGAAATTTCTTTATATCAATGCCATTTTTCCTTCCTTAGTTATTAACACCATAATAGGTATAGTGTGTTATATAAGTTAGCCAATTTTTAGTTTGAATTTGAGTCTTTATAAATATTATGGAATAAGAAAATTCTATAATTTTTAAATTAAATTTATTATATTCACCTATTCTACCCGGTCATTGGCAATATATTTTAGATTCTGAGCGAAGCGATGGACGTATTGGTTTTACAATGATGTAATATAAGTTTTCTACTTTTATCAAAAATAAAATATCTAAAAGCAAGTCAAAATAAATTTTTATGAACATTTGAAGTTCATAATTTTACAACATTAGATATTCACTCGATTTCTCATGTAGCGATTTTCTTATATTGCTGTACTTCAAAAATTATTAATTGTAGATGTATCAAAATTTCACTGCATGTTTATATTCTCATTTCCTATACACCAAATAATTTTGAAAATATTTTGATTTGTTTTGAGCTGTTTACACACTTTCAGTTTTCTATTTTCTTAGTTTTTTTTTTATAATTGTCAATAAAATTTTATTTTGTGGACCAAAAAGTCTGAAATTTTAATACGAGGTTCACGATGGTGGCAAAATATTGAAAATACATAGGCACGATTTTTTTTTATAAGCATTTAAAGTTAAAATTTTGACAAAATTTATCAAAATCTCTAAAATTATCAATCATATTGTAATTAAAAAATTATAAAATGTTCAGTTTTTATAAGTGTTGAAAATTTAAAACAAAGATTCTCATGAATAATTCATGCTGTAACCTAAAAATCTAAAAAATATATAAACACATTTATTTTTTACAGAACTTTTAATTTCAAATTTAGACAAAATTACATATTTAAACCAATAATAACGATTTTAATTATTTTGTTATAATTTAAAACCATTATTTGTTGGTATATGAAACTTTTAGAATATATTGTTATATTTTATATTATACACGCAATGACATTTTAAATGTATTTTTTTTAGGGAAAATGAATTTAACCAACTATAGTAAATACTAATGCCTAATACTAAAATGAATTACTTTATTCACAATAATATCATCACATACTTTTAGTAAGATATTATAGACTGATTGATCGTCTTCGCTCAGAATCGTTTTTCTTATACAATGATATTATATCATTGGATTCAAATTTAACACAATCCATTACAGTGGCTTACTTGTAACCTACTGTACAGCAGAACGACATCCACTTACCCTCCCTTGTATATATATATGTACATTGTTATCCATTTAAGTGCAAATAAAATAATCAGTTCGTTTTTAAACAAAAATATATAAATAATAATTTACACTATGGTAATATATCGCTTCTTACATTACAAAATTACACTAATAACAAATCATAGTAAAGGTTAATACAAATTAAACGAAAATCAAAAATGAGTGGACAATACAAGATTATATACTGGACAGGTGGCAACTCCATCCTACTTTTAGGTATTTTATTATTTTTAAAAATTGTATGTTGATAGTTTCCTGAGAATAATGAAGAAGAATATAATGAACCAATTGAAACTATTAATGAATGTGATTTATTCAAGCATGATTTGTGCCAGTGGGCAGTAAAATTTAACATAAATCATAATGCTTTGGATGGATTATTAGTTATTTTGAAAAAAGTTCCAGCATTATCACAACTTCCTAAAGATTCACGTAGTATTTTAGTTACCAGAAAAACGAATGAGACACTGTGCTTAACTAAAATAAATCCTGGTTTATATTACCATTTTGGTTTAAGATCAGCTATTCTGGAACATTTTAAATTTATTTCAACAAATAATATTGATGTTATCAAAATAGTTATTGGCATTGATGGCTTGCCAATTTCCAAAAGCAGTGCAAGTCAATTATGGCCCATTTTGGGATATATACGCCCATTCAAAAATTCTGTGTTTCCAATTGGTATATATTGGGGCCATGAGAAGCCTGAAGATTCTAATTTATATTTAAAACAATTTTATGTAGAATCCAAAGAGTTATTGACAAATGGAGTTAATATTAATGGAGTGATTTGTAAAGTTATAATCGATGGATTTTCTCTAGACGCCCCCGCTAAATCGTTTGTGCTAAAAGTCAAAGGTCACAGTGGTTATGATTCGTGCACCCGGTGCATAGAGGAAGGAGAGTATTTGAATAATAGATCATGTTTTCCATATACTGCATGTAGTGAAAAAAAACGCACACATGACGACTACGTTAGTATGAAGTATGAAGAGCATCATGTTGGGAATACAATCTCAATTTTATCAGATTTACCTGGTGTAAACATTGTAGATGCATTTGCATTAGATTACATGCATCTTGTTTGCATAGGAGTTATGAAAAAGTTAATTCAATTGTGGATGAATAAGGGACCATTGAATGTTCGGATACCTAGTTCTGTTGTAAAAATAATATCAGACCAACTGGTATCATTCAAAAAGAGTATCCCTTGTGATTTTTCCCGAAAACCCAGGGCCTTAAATGAATTACCCAGATTTAAGGCCACAGAACTGCGTCAAATCCTTTTGTATACTGGACAGGTCGTTTTCAAAGACAACATAAACAGCAACTGCTATATGCACTTCATGACACTTAACATAGCCATGACTATATTATTAAGTGATAATATGAAAAAAAAGTACACAGATTTTGCTAGAAATTTACTTAAATATTTTGTTCAACATTTTGAAAAACTCTATGGCAGACATTTTATCTCACATAATGTTCATGGGCTTTTACACATTTCTGATGACTATAACAATTTTGGCCCTCTCGACAATATAAGCGCATTTCCTTTTGAAAATTATATGAAGACCCTAAAAAAAATGATAAAAAAACACGATAAACCACTACAACAGATCATTAAAAGATTCTATGAACAAAAAAATGTAAATACTCATAAAAATACTAATACAGAAATTGTTTTTAAAAATGAACACACAAATGGGCCCATGTTAAATAATTTAATTGCACCACAATTTAAAATTGTTCATTTACTTAATACAAAAATTAAAACAACATGTATAGCTGATCAATTTATATTAACTATAGACAATAATATTATGAAAGTCTTAAACATAGCTCATACTAAAGATACAAATGAAGTAGTTTTTATTGGGAAGATATTCCAAGTTAAAAGACCATTTTATGAAGAACCACTAAGCTCAGATACTTTTGATATTTATACTGTTGATAGTTTATCTAACGAACTATGTTGGATTCCAATGAAAAATTTAAAAAAAAAGGTTATGCTATTTGAAAAATGTAATGAAAAAATAGCTCTACCTATTATACATTCAATTAAAGATGATTAAACTTATTCAAATTTTTTTTTTTTTAAAGTTACTTTTGTTTTTTTTTACTTAACCTAAATTAGTTTAATTTTATGTTAATAGTTATATTTTGTACATTCAACTTCAGTATGACTTACCACATAGTAATTTTCAAAAAAGAAAATGCAGTTGAAGTTGTACCATCTCATTGGCTTTCAAAGGATGGAATTACTTGTGCTTGGCCACATAGACATTTAAATCCAAAAAAACAAATTGAAAAAAAAACAAATCCTAACACATCAGATTTTAATTGGTATGATGTTCGTGTTTTGGCAAAAGATATTGGTAAGTATAAATATTCAAGTGAAATAGTTGTTAATTTGCAATAAAAAATGTATAATTAATATTAGGTATAATTTTATTTATAGTTTGTTTGTTATAATATTGTTTTAAAACGGTTTCAGCAAGTTTAAAAGATGCCAAAATAAAATGTAGCAAAGCAACTTTTACCTCAGATCTGTCAGAAAGTGAAAATAAAGAAACCAGAAAACTTCGATGCAAAATACTCAATGATGATAATGATGAAAATGGTTTTCTTTTTAAAAAAAAAAAAAAAATCTTTCTTATACATGTATAAAGCCGCCAAAATTGTCTAGTCCTCCCAAATTCATTGCTGATACAGGTATACAATAAAAGTAAAATTAATCATAGTTATTATAATATTATAATGTTGTATTTACAATTTTTTTTTTCAGACAATTCAGATTATGACGACTCTGATGCTGACCGTACGTTTGCTCTTCCAAATGTAAAGTCATGTAAGATAAAAACAAATTATGATTATTATTTATTATTATGGTATTATTTATTTAATTAACTTAACTTAATTTTGTTAGGTATTAAGAAGTCTCCAATAAAAAATTTTGAAGGAAAAATGAGTGATAAGCAACAGAACGTCATGTCTAAAAACTATATTTATCGATCTCCTTCTCGAAAGCTATCTCTTAATTGTAATTAAAATATTACATTACAATGAATACACATAACTAGACAGACTGTTATGTTTGCTAACTATATATCAATGAAGCTACTTATATTTTTGTCATTATTATGATTATCATTATACTATAGGATCAAGCTCAAATATTATTGAATTAAACTCACCATCATCAGGAAAATGGAAGGTAATTGATAATAATGATTCAAGTTCCACTAAGTCTTCAAAAAGAAAGCTAAATTTTGATTCAATATCGCAAAACATAAATGGGAACAGTGATAGTAATCACTGCGTCAATCAATCTCCAAAACATTTTGGTAAAATCATACTTACATAATTATATTTACATAAAATTAATATTATACATCAATATTTTTATTTTGAATCTCTGTTAGAATAAATTTAAAAAAGATAACTTGAATTAATTTTGCACTTTACTTATTACTTTCAGAAAACATAAACACAGATTTGTTCAAGTCTCTTACAGGAAGCTGGCGCATAGATGATCATATTAATATTGATAATGTTGCTACTAATCTAGTTGATTTTAACACGTCACCCCTGTCTTGTAGTCCTAATACTAATGAAGTCGTAGCTATTGATGGTAACAAAATAAATAAATGATTTGCATACTCTTCAAAATCATAATAATTAATTTATAAAAACTATATAAGATTGAAAATTATTAATAATTTTTCAGGTTTAAAAAATACTTTGGTGAATTTTACACGTTCCATTACAAACATTAAGTACGATATGAAAAACTGTATGCTAAAAATTGATAGGATTGAAAATATGTTGAGTGATATACATACAAATCAAAACAAATCTTCTTCCAAAGAAGTAAATTGTTTTTTCAATGAAAGTATTTATAAATTCCCAATGACAAATGTTGATGAGCTAAATATATTTGAAGCAAAATTAGGTGACATTGAATTTCGTCAGAAAGTGGTAGGTTTAATCATAAATCTTCAATTGTTTTGACAATAAGTTTACTAAAATATTTATAATTATTTTTTTTTATTATTTTGCAGGTACATTACTTGAGTAAACTAGAACGTGATACTGTCTCAGATATGACACGCCAAATAATGTCTAAGATGTTTCATAATAATTTGCTATCACAATTTTCTTATGCAGGACAGAAACATAAAATGGTGTTTGCTACTCTGCATTCCTGTTCCATCATATTTGGTAATTTTTTCTTAGTTTATTATATAATTATTTATTATAGTAAGTTATAAACTAAATACTGTTATTATAAATATAATAATATGTGTGTGTGAATGCTATTATGTTAAGTATGATGAGGATTAACATAAATATAATTATCCAAGAGAAAGTGCTTAATATTGAAGTTTGTGATATAGTATGGTATGCAAACTATATATTTGCAACAAATAAATTTTACTGCAGTATATTATTAATGAAATCCCCAAAACCCTAAATATAATTAAGACTTAATTTTCTAGTTAAAATGATTTGTTTTATTTGTTTTTAAATTGTTTAACATATTTATTTTATACTTATCATGTAAGTTAAAATTTGTATTTATTCTATTATTACTAAGACTAAAAAACAGCTATCAAGTTCTTAAATACTAATAAGGATTAACACTACATAATAAGAATAAGATAAAATTGTCTTGAATGTTTTAAACAAGAAAACAAGTTATCTATATATTAATTTTAGATTAACTTAAACCATTTTGATATTAAACACAAATAGAAATCAGATGTTATATAATATATTATACTGCCTACATTAATAAAACAAAATATACTTATACTTATACTTTATATTTTAGAAACTGTAAGAAGTGTACAAAAACATCGTAACTGCATAGACCAAGAAGTATTAAGACCAATGAAATTTTTCATGGCTAACGCTAAATTCAGGGAAGCAAAGAAACAACAAAAGAATCAATCTTTCTAATTGGTATTATTCATAATTATAAGTTAATTTTAAATGTTTTGTTTTATTTGCTAACAATAAGAGAATTACTAGAGATAAATACTAAAAATACAATTGTTAATTACTTAATATAATAAATTATTACTTATTAATATTAATATATATTACTTATTATAATATACTATTTAAAGTTTTTTTAAATTCTAATATTGTTTATTATTATTCATATTCAAAACACTATATTTAATATTATGTAAATTACAGAACTTTTCACCTGTATTATTTTTACCCTGAATTGTTAATTACTTAATATAATAAATTATTACTTATTAATATTAATATATATTACTTATTATAATATACTATTTAAAGTTTTTTTAAATTCTAATATTGTTTATTATTATTCATATTCAAAACACTATATTTAATATTATGTAAATTACAGAACTTTTCACCTGTATTATTTTTACCCTGAATTGTTAATTACTTAATATAATAAATTATTACTTATTAATATTAATATATATTACTTATTATAATATACTATTTAAAGTTTTTTTAAATTCTAATATTGTTTATTATTATTCATATTCAAAACACTATATTTAATATTATGTAAATTACAGAACTTTTCACCTGTATTATTTTTACCCTGATGCCTCAAGAATCCGAACATCATCAAAAGTCCTATTTTATAACAAGCTGATTGATATTTTTGTTCAAAGCCTATAATAATCAACTGTAACTTGAAAATTCATTTATATTTTGAAGTTATTTTTAAAATTAATTCAAAATATTATTATGTATTTTGAAAATATAGTTAATAATATATTTTAAAAATTGAATTATGAATTTGTTTTGAAAATATTTCCAAAAATATTTTGGAAATAAAACAAAAATATTTTGAAGATTATTTTTTTAGGACAAAAAATATCTTGAAAACATTTTTAAAATATATGTTGATCATTAAAAGATCTTTTGAAAATATTCATTATTTTCTGAAAAATGTTTCTAAAATAATTTTAAAACTACTTTTTGCTATGTGGGATATTACAGTTATAACTATTGCGAGTAGCTCGTGGTGTTTAAGTATCGAACAACCGCAGCTCCCTTACACAAGTGCAATAGAAATATATAACAAAATCGTAATACACAGCTGTGTATCCAAACCACGATTAAAGATATATCTTTAATCGTGATCCAAACGTTTCTGTGACAACCATTATATATACATTTTTATATAATTGCGACATCCAATATATCATTAGTCATCATACAAATCAATAAGTCTAAAATGTGATTTATGTACGCATTATATATAACGCAGCTAAAAAGAATTAATACGAAATAAACAAATCGCGAAAAAAAAACGAAAAAAAGAATTTTGAATTAACACGGCCGCCGCGGCCGGTATCGAACGCTCCACCGCCGGGTAACTTGTCTAACGCCCTAATCCTACCTACCTACCTATCGAGTTGAGAACTGGCGTGAAATCTCTGCCTCTTAAGGCGTCTCGCCGCCGAAAAAAATCCAGCCCATGTTAAACAGTATAGGTGTAGATAATAAAATCAAGTGTTACCTAATTTATTATTTAAAATAAATAGTTTGTTCCATACAATACTCTACCTATATAAGTTATATCAAATAGTATATAGTTACATATTATCAATATACAATTTAATTTTCAGACTTTAATAAAATATAGGTACATAGAGTTCTATTTTGTTTATGAATATTGTATTATTTAGAATCTGTAGCAGTATTTGTATGCTACACTAAATTTATATAAACTGTAACATATCAAGTACCTACTACATAGTATGTTATATATTTATTGCTATCTAACAACAGAATCGAGCCCTTGTCTGACTTAGATGCGTTGACAAATAGCTGTGGATGTCAATTATTTATAGTTATTTATCAATCGTCTATTAATTAACTTGATTTTATGCTCACGATGAATAAAACCTATCTACCTATAGTATAGTCATAGTATAAACCTAGTTCATCAAATAGTATAGCAATATCATTATAAAATTTAACGGCCAGAATTTAATACATGAAGATCTATTAGTTTATAATAAATTAATAATTATTGTATTATATAGTATCTGCAGCAGGTTATATTAGTATCATCTTTTCAAGTATATATATTATAGAACTATCCCATATAATCCAGCCCATGTTAAACAGTATAGGTGTAGATAATAAAATCAAGTGTTACCTAATTTATTATTTAATAAAATAAATAGTTTGTTCCATATAATACTCTACCTATATGAGTTATATCAAATAGTATATAGTCACATATTATCAATATACAATTTAATTTTCAGACTTTAATTAAATATATATAGGTACATAAAGTTCTATTTTGTTTATTAATATTGTATTATTTAGAATCTGTAGCAGTATTTGTATGCATTAATTATGTAACATTAATATCAAAAACATTTAACCATTAAGATATAAAAACAACAAACAAATGAATATTTAAAAATATAAGTCGAGTGTTTTTTTTTAAATCATAGTAACAATACTTTTATTTGTATAAAATAAAAACTTTTAGAATCGTAATAAAAAAAAAAAAAAATCGAAAAAAAAGAATTTCGAATTAACACGGCCGCCGCAAATTTCCACGTTCCGGGGCCGGCATCGAACGCTCCACCGCCGGGTAACTTGCCTACCGCCCTAATCCTACCTACCTACCTATCGAGTTGAGAACTGGTGTGAAATCTCTGGCTCTTAAGGCGTCTCGCCGCCGAGGCGAATCGCGAACGCTACGCCGTCGTCCGCCCCGCGGTCACCCGGATCGGGCGGCCTGCCGCGTCGGACGGCGGACGACGTCCTCGGCCGCGTTCTCCCGGAGAGAACGCGATTTACGGGAAAAAAATCCAAAACGTCTACGCGTATATACGGCATATATATATATAGTATATATAGTAGTAGTAATATAGTAATGACGACGCCGCGGTCTACTGTCGTCGGTTTTACTCGCCCGCGGCACTCGCCGGGATCGAAGTAGGGCGGCGGGCCGACGGTAAATTTAGCGGGGATTCCGAATACGCGGCGAGCGGCGAGATGAGACGTTCGCGCGCGATCTCCCCCGAGAAAGGGTCGAGACGAATAAAGCGCGTAGACGTGTGGCGGTTAAATCTCACGGGGAACGCGAATAAGGTCCGAGCGGGGCCGCGCGTCGCCCCGTAGGGGGGTAAAACTCGACTTTTCGAAAAAAAAAGTCGAATTTCTCTCGAAAACTCGTAAAATTGATAAGGCGTCGGTGATAACGCGGCGACGGTTACGCCGGATTTTTTCATTGGCGCGCGCTCGTTCTACCCGCCGCACGGTCCGACGTTCACTAAATAACGCAGAAAAACGCCATAGGGAGCGCCCTCGGGTTAGCGTTTTATAGTATAAGACTAGCTCTCCGAGCGTCGCTGGGGGAGACCCCCAGACCCCCCAGTGTTACTCCCAATGGAAACCGATTTGCCTAAAATATTGGTCCAAAATGTGGATTGTCGATGAGAATAGTGGATGAGTGATAAGGAAAGTGGACGTGTGATAAGAATAGTGGATGGGAGATTAGAATAGTGGATGCGTGATAAGGAAAGTGGATGCGTGTTAAGGATTGTGGATGAGTGATAAGGCTATGCTTTTTGGCGGTATCTTTCGGTGACTTTTGAAATTTGGGTATGAGGGTCCGATCATTTCTCATGCCCGAGGATGTGCTCTACAGTAAAGTTGATACGGTCCAGACTTTCTTTCGAAAGGAAAATCATAAATCTGTATGTCGTGTTTATGTTTCTAGCAAGTCAGTCACCTCAAATGACGTTGAATGTAGTCATACGTTGTTAATTGCCGTGGCCAAAATCGCCTAACCTAACCTTACCCCCAGACCCCCGGAGTTGGCGAGGAGTGTTGTCCATGTCGGACGCCATAGTGGTCTTGTGGTCCAGTCGTCGACTCGAGCCGACACGGTGTATGGGTGATAAGGCTATCGATGGTGAGATAGTGATAAGAATTCGTGATTAGAAAAGAGGTATGTAAAATTGAAAAGTGATAAGGAAGGTGGATTTGTGATAACAATTAGTGTTAAGGATATTGGATTTATAATAAGAATAGTGGATTTGTGATAAGGATAGTGGATTCAAGATAAGGATAATGGAATTTTGTAAGGAATGGTGGATTAGCCAACGCCAAATCACGTAACCTGCGGACGGTGTCATAAATTATAGCCGCCGTGATTTTTTTGGGGTCTAGCAGGTCAGTCACTCGATGGAATGTAGTTGTTTCCGTGGATAGGCAATCCGACTGCGTCGAATCGCGGACGAAGTTGTTTGTTATGGTCGGAAATGAAAAAAAAAAATTTGAAAATTTCGGGCGGCCATGCTAATCGTTAGCCGCTGTGAAGTTTTGGGTGTCTAGCAAGTCAGTTATTCGATGGACAGTAGTTATGTCCGTGGATAGGCAATCCGACTTCGTCGGATAGCGGACAATGTGCGACGGCCAGGTCACGTCGTCAGGTATGCAATCCGACTGCGTCGAATTGCGGACAGCGTTCATTACTGTCACCAAGAAAATAAATTATGTAATATATTACATGAAAACAATTCAAAACATTTCGGGCATCTATGCAAATCATAAAGCCGCCGTCTTTTTAGGGTGTCTAGCAGGTCAGTCACCTCGAATGACGTTCGCCGAAGTAATAAGGGTAGGCAATCCGACTTCGTCGGATAGCAGACAATGTGCGACGGCCAGGTCACGTCGACAGGTATGCAATCCGACTGCGTTGAATCGCGGACAGCGTTCATTATTGTCACCGAAAACGCAAAATTAATTTATAAATTACGTGGAAATATTCGAAAATTTCGGGCGGCCATGCTAATCGTATAGCCGCCGTGAAGTTTTGGGCGTCTAGCAAGTCAGTCATTAGATGGACGGTAGTTATGCCCGTGGATAGGCAATTCGACTACGTTTTTTTGGGTGTCTAGCAGGTCAGTCACCTCGAATGACGTTCGCCGAAGTAATAATGGTAGGCAATGGTAGACAATGTGCGAAGGCCAGGTCACGTCGTCAGGTATGCAATCCGACTGCGTCGAATCGTGGACAGCGTTCATAACTGTCACCGAAAACGCAAAATTAAGTGATAAATTACGTGAAAAAAATTTTTAAAAATTCGGGGAAATCTTATAGCTGCCGTCTTTTTTTGAGTGTCTAGCAGGTCAGTCACCTCGAATGACGTTCGCCGTAGTAATAAGGGTAGGCTATTCGACTTTGTCGGATAGCGGACAATGTGCGACGAACAGGTCACAACATCAGGTTGAATCGTGGACAATACCTATTATATATATATATTTTTATGTTATGATACATTAAATAAACTTTAGGTACCTACGTAATAAGCAAACCCATATAATGTTATATTGCTAAAGTTGTCCCCCGCACGCCATCACTCCACCAACCGCCCAGTACCAATTAAAAATGGTCATACTGTAGCATTGCGAGAATCGTTTATATTGATATATATAATAATAATATAATAATATGATATTATACAATATTCGACGTCAGCTGAGGGCTTTTGAGCCGGCGATCCCACCTCGTCGATAAGCAGACGAAATTCGCGAAAAAAAATGGAACCTTCCGACGCATGTATTTATGCCTGTATATAGTAATACCCACTCGACGGCGGCGATATCCGCACTCGGCTAGTTTATTTCATATAATACTCATAATTGAACCTATATATTAAGTTATTTCAAATAGTATATAGTCATATCATTATACAATTTAATTGCTAGACTTTAATTAAATACATAAAGTTCTATTTTGTTATTGTATTATTTAGAATCTGTTGCAGTTTATTTTGTATGCTACACTAAGAGTAAAACTGTAATATAATATTTACCTACTACATAGTATAGGTGTTGTATATTTAATCATGAGCATGAAATACAAATAATACAAATAATTGATATACACAGCTATTGCTTTTATTGTCTACATTTATTGAGCAATGTTTATGTGGTTAAATATTAATAATAATATATTGTAATACACACTGTGTGTTGAAGTATTCGAACGTTTCTGTCACATCCACCGTCGACTCGAGCTAGGATATATATTATTATATAATAATTTAACTTAACCAACCACCGCGCCGTATCAACTCTTAAAAGTCTACATTTATTATAAGATGCATGTACCTACAGTTCCTTCTGTTGTCATATCGTCTATCAAATATATAAATATATGAGTAGCATGTATATACCTATGCCTGTACGCCGCACTCGACGCGAACGAAGTACGGGGAACGCGAATAAGGGTAAAACTCAAATTTTGAAAAAAAAATCATAAAATTTTCGTTAAATACGAATAATATGAAAGAAAAAAAAAACGCAAAAAAAATAGTTCGATTTAACACGGCCGCCGCAAATTTCCACGACCCGAGGCCGGCATCGAACGCTCGACCCACGGGTAACCTGCCTAACGCCTTAACCGACCTACCTACCTACTGAGATGAGAAAGGGAGTGAAATCAATGCCTATTAAGTCGTCTCGGTGCCGAGGCGAAACGCGAACGCCGCGGCGTCAGCCGCCGCGGTCTCCCTGGTCGGGCGGTCTACCGCGTCGGACGGCGGACGACGTCGTCCGCCATGTTTTTACGAAGCGAACGCGATTTACGCGAAAAAAATCGGACTTTTCTACGCATATATACAGGGCCTGTATATAGTAATACACCTACTCGACGGCGGCGCTTCGCGGGCTCTGCTGTCGTGGATTTTACTCGACCGCGGCACTCGCCCGGAACGGAGTAGGGGCGGGCGCCGTCGGTAAATTTAGCGGGGATTCCGAATACGTCGCGAGCTGGGAGATCGGACGTTTGAAAGACGGGTAAAACTGGATCGGTAGACGAAAAAGTGTGAAAAACCGTTCGAAACGGCGCCAAAATCGACGACGGCTAATAGAATCAGTCGGAATTCTCCTCCGGGGCACCCGTCGTAAACGAAATAGCGTCGCGCGGGGCCTATAGATTTGGCGAGAAACGCGATCCGGTGACGGACGGGGCCGCGCGACGCTCCGAAAGGGGGTAAAACTCGACTTTTCGAACGAAAAGCGCGACGACGGCGCGCGGCGGCGGCGCACGGTTCGCGCGTGATCTCGGCCGATAAATCGTCGAAACGAAAAAAGCGCGGGTGCTGGGGGCCGTTAAATCCGACGGGGAAGGCGAATAAGGTCCGAGCGGGGCCGCGCGTCGCCCCGGAGGGGGGTAAAACTCGACTTTTCGAAAAAAAACTCCCATTTTCTATCGAAAACTCGTAATCGTAAATAAAATTGATAAGGCGTCGGCGATAACGCGAATCTCGGCGGAATCGGATTTTTTCATTGGCGCGCGCTGATTCTACCTGCCGCACGGTCCGATTTTCGCTCCATTATTCACTAAATAACGCATAAAAACGCCATAGGGTGCGCCCTATGTTAGCGTTTTATACTATAAGACTAGCTCTCCGAGCGTCGCTGGGGGAGACCCCCAGACCCCCCAGTGTTACTCCCAGTGGAAACCGATTTGCCTAAAATATTGGTCCAAAATGTGGATTGCCGATGAGAATAGTGGATGAGTGATAAGGAAAGTGGACGTGTGATAAGAATAGTGGATGGGAGATTAGAATAGTGGATGCGTGATAAGGAAAGTGGATGCGTGATAAGGATTGTGGATGAGTGATAAGGCTATGCTTTTTGGCGGTATCCTTCGGTGACTTTTGAAATTTGGGTATGAGGGTCCAATCATTTCTCATGCCCGAGGATGTGCTCTACAGTTGATACGGTCCAGACTTTCTTTCGAAAGGAAAATCATAAATCTGTATGTCGTGTTTATGTTTCTAGCAAGTCAGTCACCTCAAATGACGTTGAATGTAGTCATACGTTGTTAATTGCCGTGGCCAAAATCGCCTAACCTAACCTTACCCCCAGACCCCCCGGAGTTGGCGAGGAGTGTTGTCCATGTCGGACGCCATAGTGGTCTTGTGGTCCAGTCGTCGACTCGAGCCGACACGGTGTATGGGTGATAAGGCTATCGATGGTGAGATAGTGATAAGAATTCGTGATTAGAAAAGGGGTATGTAAAATTGAAAAGTGATAAGGAAGGTGAATTTGTGATAACAATTAGTGTTAAGGATATTGGATTTATAATAAGAATAGTGGATTTGTGATAAGGATAGTGGATTCAAGATAAGGATAATGGAATTTTGTAAGGAATGGTGGATTAGCCAACGCCAAATCACGTAACCTTCGGACGGTGTCATAAATTATAGCTGCCGTGATTTTTTTGGGGTCTAGCAGGTCAGTCACTCGATGGAATGTAGTTGTCTCCGTGGATAGGCAATTCGACTGCGTCGAATCGCGGACGAAGTTGTTTGCTATGGTCGGAAATGAAAAAAAAAAATTTGAAAATTTCGGGCGGCCATGCTAATCGTATAGACGCTGTGAAGTTTTGGGTGTCTAGCAAGTCAGTTATTCGATGGACAGTAGTTATGTCCGTGGATAGGCAATCCGACTTCGTCGGATAGCGGACAATGTGCGACGGCCAGGTCACGTCGTCAGGTATGCAATCCGACTGCGTCGAATTGCGGACAGCGTTCATTACTGTCACCAAGAAAATAAATTATGTAATATATTACATGAAAACAATTCAAAACATTTCGGGCATCTATGCAAATCATATAGCCGCCGTCTTTTTAGGGTGTCTAGCAGGTCAGTCACCTCGAATGACGTTCGCCGAAGTAATAAGGGTAGGCAATCCGACTTCGTCGGATAGCAGACAATGTGCGACGGCCAGGTCACGTCGACAGGTATGCAATCCGACTGCGTTGAATCGCGGACAGCGTTCATTATTGTCACCGAAAACGCAAAATTAATTTATAAATTACGTGGAATTTCGGGCGGCCATGCTAATCGTATAGCCGCCGTGAAGTTTTGGGCGTCTAGCAAGTCAGTCATTAGATGGACGGTAGTTATGCCCGTGGATAGGCAATTCGACTACGTTTTTTTGGGTGTCTAGCAGGTCAGTCACCTCGAATGACGTTCGCCGAAGTAATAATGGTAGGCAATGGTAGACAATGTGCGAAGGCCAGGTCACGTCGTCAGGTATGCAATCCGACTGCGTCGAATCGTGGACAGCGTTCATAACTGTCACCGAAAACGCAAAATTAAGTGATAAATTACGTGAAAAATTTTTTTAAAAATTCGGGGAAATCATATAGCTGCCGTCTTTTTTTGAGTGTCTAGCAGGTCAGTCACCTCGAATGACGTTCGCCGTAGTAATAAGGGTAGGCTATTCGACTTTGTCGGATAGCGGACAATGTGCGACGAACAGGTCACAACATCAGGTTGAATCGTGGACAATACCTATTATATATGTATATTTTTATGTTATGATACATTAAATAAACTTTAGGTACCTACGTAATAAGCAAACCCATATAATGTTATATTGCTAAAGTTGTCCCCCGCACGCCATCACTCCACCAACCGACCAGTATCAATTAATAATGGTCATACTGTAGCATTGCGAGAATCGTTTATATTGATATATATAATAATATAATAATATGATATTATACAATATTCGACGTCAGCTGAGGGCTTTTGAGCCGGCGATCCCACCTCGTCGATAAGCAGACGAAATTCGCGAAAAAAAATGGAACCTTCCGACGCATGTATTTATGCCTGTATATAGTAATACCCACTCGACGGCGGCGATATCCGCACTCGGCTAGTTTATTTCATAATTTTTTAATACTCATAATTGAACCTATATAAGTTATTTCAAATAGTATATAGCCATATCATTATACAATTTAATTGCTAGACTTTAATTAAATACATAAAGTTCTATTTTGTTATTGTATTATTTAGAATCTGTTGCAGTTTATTTTGTATGCTACACTAAGAGTAAAACTGTAATATAATATTTACCTACTACATAGTATAGGTGTTGTATATTTAATCATGAGCATGAAATACAAATAATACAAATAATTGATATACACAGCTATTGCTTTTATTGTCTACATTTATTGAGCAATGTTTATGTGGTTAAATATTAATAATAATATATTGTAATACACACTGTGTGTTGAAGTATTCGAACGTTTCTGTCACATCCATCGTCGACTCGAGCTAGGATATATATTATTATATAATAATTTAACTTAACCAACCACCGCGCGGTATCAACTCTTAAAAGTCTACATTTATTATAAGATGCATGTACCTACAGTTTCTTCTGTTGTCATATATCGTCTATCAAATATATAAATATATGAGTAGCATGTATATACCTATGCCTGTACGCCGCACTCGACGCGAACGAAGTACGGGGAACGCGAATAAGGGTAAAACTCAAATTTTGAAAAAAAAATCATAAAATTTTCGTTAAATACGAATAATATGAAAGAAAAAAAAAACGCAAAAAAAATAATTCGATTTAACACGGCCGCCGCAAATTTCCACGACCCGGGGCCGGCATCGCACGCTCGACCCACGGGTAACCTGCCTAACGCCTTAACCGACCTACCTACCTACTCAGATGAGAAAGGGAGTGAAATCAATGCCTATTAAGTCGTCTCGGTGCCGAGGCGAAACGCGAACGCCGCGGCGTCAGCCGCCGCGGTCTCCCGGGTCGGGCGGTCTACCGCGTCGGACGGCGGACGACGTCGTCCGCCACGTTTTTACGAAGCGAACGCGATTTACGCGAAAAAAATCGGACTTTTCTACGCATATATACAGGGCCTGTATATAGTAATACCTACTCGACGGCGGCGCTTCGCGGGCTCTGCTGTCGTGGATTTTACTCGACCGCGGCACTCGCCCGGAACGGAGTAGGGGCGGGCGCCGTCGGTAAATTTAGCGGGGATTCCGAATACGTCGCGAGCGGGGAGATCGGACGTTTGAAAGACGGGTAAAACTCGATCGGTAGACGAAAAAGTGTGAAAAACCGTTCGAAACGGCGCCAAAATCGACGACGGCTAATAGAATCAGTCGGAGTTCTCCTCCGGGGCATCCGTCGTAATAAACGAAATAGCGTCGCGCGGGGCCTATAGATTTGGCGAGAAACGCGATCCGGTGACGGACGGGGCCGCGCGACGCTCCGAAAGGGGGTAAAACTCGACTTTTCGAACGAAAAGCGCGACGACGGCGCGCGGCGGCGGCGCACGGTTCGCGCGTGATCTCGGCCGAGAGATCGTCGAAACGAAAAAAGCGCGGGTGCTGGGGGCCGTTAAATCCGACGGGGAAGGCGAATAAGGTCCGAACGGGGCCGCCCAGAGCCCCCCGGGGGGGGGTAAAACTCGAAAAAGTTTGAAAAAATTGAAAAATCTGAAAAAAATCGTGAAAAAGTGATAAGAGAGACTGATTACGCAGCGACGACCGCCGCGGGGAGACCGCCCGCGGAAAAAATCTAATTTTCTCATTGGCGGGTTGACTATAGCGCACAAATTTTCGACACGGGAGGCGCCACACGGGTTTCTGTTTTATATATCTCTGTTTTATATATTAGGAAGGATATATAATAATAATAATAATATATAATAATATAAATCAAATATTAACGCACGTAATTAATATAATAATAATAATAATAAGTATAATACAGCATTATTAAACTTCAATATCTATTGAAATATAGAAGTACCTATATCAATTGACACCGTCTTAGCGTTTTGTGGGTACTCGTATATATATAAAAAAAAATATATAGCAGTTAAACTACCTATGTAGCTATGCTCAACTACATTTTACTTAATTTCACTTAGTCCTATCTCATCACCGACATTAGGCACCCACACTTAATTAAGTCGGTTCAATCAATACCATGCACCTACTCTTTAAGTAGATGGGTAGGTAAACTAAATTGTTCACTACCCATTAAGGCATTAACATTCAAATACATATAGTTATTATTACAATATGCTTAGTATGTGTATATATACCTATTAAGCAGACAATACAAAACTCATAGGTAACTGCTATTGTAAGTAGCTCTATAACACTATTCAACCACCTCCACCAACTACTTTACAAAATGTAATACAACAGTATTGTATAAGTATACAAATGTTGCTGTGTCATTATATCATTTTGTGAAAACTACATTTTACTTCCAATAATAGTCCTACCCTATCACCGACATTATACTTTGTATTAGGTAACCGTACTTAATTCAGTTAGTTCAATCAATATCATGTAAGTAAACTACAAATATAATAACATAATATATTAGGTACCTACTAATGTGACTTATAAGTAGGTATCTGCAATGTACATATTACATGCATACGCCTGAGTTATAAACAACCAAGTCCTCGAACAACCAAGTCCCTTACACGGTGCAATAGAAATATCCAGACGTTTTATTAGTCAATACAATATAATATACGAATGAATTAATCAATAAGTCCGTAGCAATAATCGTTTAAACCGAACGCGGCTAAAAAGAATTAATACAAAATAAATAAATCGCGAAAAAAAAAACGAAAAAAAGAATTTCGAAATAACACGGCCGCCGCAAATTTACACAATTCGCCGCCCGCCGCGGCCGGTATCGAACGCTCCACCGCCGGGTAACCTGCCTAACGCCCTAATCCTACCTACCTACCTATCGAGTTGAGTACTGATGTGAAATCTCTGCCTCTTAAGGCGTCTTAGAATCGCGAACGCTACGCCGTCGTGCGCCCCGCGGTCTCCCGGGTCGGGCGGTCTGCGCGTCGGACGGCGGACGACGTCCTCGGCCGCGTTCTCCCGGAGAGAACGCGATTTACGGGAAAAAAATCCAAAACGTCTACGCGTATATACGGCATATATATATATAGTATATATAGTAGTAGTAATATAGGAATGACGACGCCGCGGTCTACTGTCGTCGGTTTTACTCGCCCGCGGCACTCGCCGGGATCGAAGTGGGGCGGCGGGCCGACGGTAAATTTAGCGGGGATTCCGAATACGCGGCGAGCGGCGAGATGAGACGTTTAAAAGAGGTTTAAAACTCGACTTTTCGGAAAAAAAACGGCCAGACGGCGCGCTTCGGCGGCCGGCGGTTCGCGCGCGATCTCCGCCGAGAAAGGGTCGAGACGAATAAAGCGCGTAGACGTGTGGCGGTTAAATCTCCCGGGGAACGCGAATAAGGTCCGAGCGGGGCCGCGCGTCGCCCCGGAGGGGGGTAAAACTCGACTTTTCGAAAAAAAACTCTCATTTTTCGTAATCGTAATATAAAATTGATAAGGCGTCGGCGATAACGCGAATCTCGGCGGAATCGGATTTTTTCATTGGCGCGCGCTGATTCTACCCGCCGCACGGTCCGATTTTCGCTCCATTATTCACTAAATAACGCATAAAAACGCCATAGGGTGCGCCATCTGTTAGCGTTTTATACTATAAGACTAGACTTCGGTCGTTTGTCATCCCGCCTGCGGCGGAAAGACTGTGTGGGCGGTGGTGCTCTTTGTCGTCGATTCACCTCGGGCGATGCTGGGTTTTTCGATCCGGCCTGCGGCGGGAACGCGGGGTCGTCGGGTATCGTCGCGTTGGCAGCACTGGTCTGGTGGTAATTTTTGAACGCGGAAGAATGTCTAGTCGTAAGTCACGGCCGCTGAAAATCGACCGGCGATTCAAGTCGATCGTACGACAATCGGGCAATCCGAAGACGTGTATGTCCGGTTCTCGAGTGTGTGTGTTGAAATCGGGAATTCGGATTCTGAGTTTGAGTGTCTAGCTATCAGTCATCTCGGGAGAAAGTCGATTCCCGAACGGACAATCCGCTTGCGGTGGATCGGATGCAGTGGGAGTCTAAGTCGCTCGTATGCAAGTAGATAGTCAGGTAGGGCCGTGCACCGGGCGTGTATGTCCGGTTCTGAGTGTGTGTGTTGAAATCGGAAATTCGGATTCTGAGTTTGAGTGTCTAGCTATCAGTCATCTCGGGAGAAAGTCGATTCCCGAACGGACAATCCGCTTGCGGCGGATCGGATGCAGTGGGAGTCTAAGTCGCTCGTATGCAAGTAGATAGTCAGGTAGGCAATCCGACTACGTCGGATCGCAGACCGTGCACCGGGCGTGTATGTCCGGTTCTTGAGTGTGTGTGTTGAAATCGGAAAATCGGATTCTGAGTTTGAGTGTCTAGCTATCAGTCATCTCGGGGGAGAGTCGATTCCCGAACGGACATTCCGCTTGCGGCGGATCGGATGCAGCGGGAGTCTAAATCGCTCGTATGCAAGTAGATAGTCAGGTAGGCAATCCGACCAGACCGTGCACCGGGCGTGTATGTCCGGTTCTTGAGTGTGTGTGTTGAAATCGGAAAATCGGATTCTGAGTTTGAGTGTCTAGCTATCAGTCATCTCGGGAGAGAGTCGATTCCCGAACGGACAATCCGCTTGCGGCGGATCGGATGCAGGGGGAGTCTAAGTCGCTCGCATGCAAGTAGATAGTCAGGTAGGCCATGCACCGGGCGTGTATGTGTTGCTGGTTTGAAATGTAAGTGTTGAAAACCTTATTTATTCATCAGAATAGAGTTTTTTATATATTTAGAAAAGTTTAAGTTAGAACGACAAAGCGACAAAAATAAATGTATATACATAGGTTTATTATATGCGTTTACCTACCTTAATCTAACATAACGCAGTAACATGACACAATTGAAATATAACTGCGTCAGATAGCAGACAACGTTAATTATTGCGGTAATATATCAACCATAAAAATATACATTTTAAAAATAATAATATACAAATACGTGAAAAAAAACGCAAAAAAAATGAGATTTTGGGCGGCCATGCTATTCAGACGGCCTCCGCAATCCATCGGATTCAATTCAACCGGTATCGAACCGCCTACCTTAGTGTTACACATGTCCTACGCATTAACCTACCTAACTACCTATCGAGATGAAATGTACAATTAAATCTATAGCACTTGAGCCATTTCTACACAACGACGAATTCTGTATTAAAAATGTTAATTCGTAGAAATCGTGTGTACTAAAACCTTAAATCGCATATTTTTACGTTTCCGGTGTGTATATATCGTGTGGTTTTATTGTAGTCCGATAAACATATACTGAAATAAAGACAATTAGGTACATAATAAATACGTAATAATAATATATACATATGCTAGGTAATTTAGCTGGGATTCCGAATACGTCGCGAGCGGGGCTGTGAGACGTTTAAAACTTTTAGAATCGTCAATTATCGTTCAAACAGAACGCGGCAACGGCTAAAAAGAATTAATATAATAATAAAATAAATAATTCGCGAAAAAAAAGAATTTCTAATAAAACACATCCACCGCAAATTTACACAATTCGCCGCGGCCGATATCGAACGCTCCACCGCCGGGTAACCTGCCTAACGCCCTAATCCTACCTACCTAGACACTGAGATGAGAATCGGAGTGAAATAAATGCCTCTTAAGGCGTCAATTATATATAGTTATTTATCAATTTTCTATTAATTAACTTGATTTTATGCTAATTATGAATAAAACCTATCTACCTATAGTATAGTCATATCGATCAATAATTATATATTGTTAATTATATATAAACCTAGTTCATCAAATAGTATAGTGATATCATTATAAAATTTAAATGCCAGAATTTAATTAAATACATGAAGATCTATTAGTTTATAATCAATTATTATTGTATTCGGTATATAGTATCTGCAGCAGTTTTGTATCATACATAAAATTTAAATTACCAGATTACATTACCTCAAACAATCATCTCACCTAAAAACTGTAATATATTTAGTACTACATAGAGTATACTTGTAGGTGTCTTATATAACTATCGTGTCTAGTCAAGTAGTATATATTAGAGAACTATTGCATATAATGCAGCCCATGTTAAACAGTATAGGTGTAGATAATAAAATCAAGTGTTACCTAATTTATTATTTAAAATAAATAGTTTGTTCCATATAATACTCTACCTATATAAGTTATATCAAATAGTATCATTATACAATTTAATTTTCAGACTTTAATTAAATATAGGTACATAAAGTTCTATTTCGTTTATTAATATTGTATTATTTAGAATCTGTAGCACTGTAGCAGTATTTGTATGCTACACTAAATTTATATAAACTGTAATATATCGAGTACCTACTACATAGTATGTTATATATTTATTACTATCTAGCCACATAATCGAGCCCTTGCCTGACTTAGATGCGTTGATAAATAGCTGTGGATGTCAATTATATATAGTTATTTATCAATCGTCTATTAATTAACTTGATTTTATGCTCACGATGAATAAAACCTATCTACCTATAGTATAGTCGTATCGATCAATAATTACATAGGTATTGTGTTAATTATATATAAACCTAGTTCATCAAATAGTATAGCGATATCATTATAAAATTTAATTGTCAGAATTTAATTAAATACATGAAGATCTATTAGGTAGTTTATAATAAATTATTGTATTATATAGTATCTGCAGCAGTTTTGTATCATACATAAAATTTAAATTACCA
>JANEHU010000864.1:0-22154 GCA_027563435.1 Nasonovia ribisnigri | reverse complement strand
ACAGTATATTATTATTATTAAATATTGGTATTGACATTCGTTAAAGATTTATGTGACCTATGTTTTCAATATAATATTGTAGTTGACCGAAAACTTCAAATAATTAGGATTTTCCGCCATACACTCATACCAAAGCCCAAGCCTAAAGGTGTACAGTGTACACAGAATTTCAACATAATACTATTAATGTTTATGTTTTATTCAATTTTATTTTTTGACTTTTGAGTAAAAATTTAAAAATGTTTATTGTCACGTATCACTGTATCAGCCATTTGTAAAAAAAAAAAAAAAAATGGGCTGGTATAATTATTCGCTGACCCCGACTTCATGTATGTTTGTAATATAATGACTTACTTAATAATATAGCTGTTGCTGTACCTCCTTACTGTATGTACGATTGTGTACCTAATATACATTGTACTTACTTACATATTATAATATGTGCAGTTATTTACAATATCAATTATCAATTAATAATTATATAAGTATTATATTTGTATTCAAATAAATGCACAATCTTCCAAAATAGGTACGTAAACGTTGTTTTCCAGAGTATACCTATAGCCCTTTTAAAAGGGTTATAGGTACCTACGTAAACTAATGATACATAAATATAATCGTAAAATAAATTATATATTTATATAATTATTTAGTTTATTTATTTATAAGCTTTGTAATAAAAATAATATTCGTTAGGTACCTATTAACCTATATACAAATGCGTATACACTATTTACGGTAGGTGGTAGGTATTCCACTATTGGTCTATTTTTGATAATAATTAATATCATATAGGTATAGGTATATTATTTAATATTTATACACACTTAAACATTAGATATAATTTTCAACAAAATTACATAAACAATGAGTAGGTACTTTATTATAATATAGGTAATACACAAATTACATTTGTTTTTGAGTTTAAACATTTATATTTAAATAAAAATAAAGTGGGTAAGTGGGTATCGCTCTGCTGTACATTAGGGGGTGGGGTGGACCTCGGACTATGGTAGGTTAAATTTGAATGCGATTCTGAACGGAGATGATTTGTCAGTCTAGGATATATTATATTTTAATATTGTCATATACCTATTCTATTTTGAAATAAATAGTGCAGTTACTATATATGTCTATATGTTACTACAGTTACTTTATAGTATCTGCAGGCTTTTTTTTTGTGTGCAGTGAGACACATTTTGTGCAGTGAAAAAAGTAATTGTGTAGTGAAAATTGGTACTTTATATTGCAGTGGCGTGATCAGCTTTTTTGAAAGGGGGGGGGATATTCATTTTTGACTTGTCACAGACCCTAACCCGTGAGCACGCCACTGCTTTATTGTATCATAGGCGATATTTGTAATCAATTTAATTCCTTACTAAAATCCAGAAGAGTGGGGAAAATATTGTTTGTGCAGTCAGAAAAAATCATTAAAAAAAACCCTGAGTATCTGTTTATATAATAAAAAAAGTATTTGGCCAACATACGCAATATGAGCGTATAAAATTTAATTTAAATTTTGATATATTTCGTAAACATTTGAACTTTAAATGCTTAGCAATAAAAATTGTGACTAACGATTTTTGATTTTTTTTTCTATGATAAGTATTAAGTACAACTTATAATAAACCTTGTGTTAAATTTTAAAGAACATTATATACTATTTCCAACTGAATCGATTTATTTTGAAATTTTGAATCAGTTTAACTCTTTGACCTGCATTGACGAGCCCTATATTTTCAGAATTGCAAAGTTTTTAAAAGTTAACGTAATATAAGATAAATAAATGAAGTACCTACCTACTCCGTACTCGTATATGGCATTAATTTTGTACTAACTATACTCAGTTTGTATAGGCGGACATTTGGTTGAAATTTTAGGGGGGCTATATAATCCAATGTAAAGTGACCCGCGGAGGCTTTTTAGCAAATTAAGTTTCGATTTTGGGGGCTATTAAAATATTTAGGGAGGCCCCCCCCCCCGATGTCCGCCTATGTCGATTTGTATGATTACGATCGACATTTTATACTGTCGAATATTCCTTCAATGTTAATCGTAATGTAAATATCCCGCCAATTTGTTTTAATATTGACACCAGAGTATATGCTTCCAAAAAATTACAGTTTTTATATAATCAATGACCTTGTGTTATACTTAGCAAAGTCCCGCTTTTGATCTGCAAGTTCCACTGTCCCCAAACAACAACAAAATATGCCTCTTCGAAAAATAGGTGATTTGTGCCATAGGATTCTATCAAATTCTTTTTTATAAATACCAATTTTATTATTAACTGTAATGTAATATTACAATTATATGAATACAGCCGTTGCATTGACTGCTCATAGGTATTCATTGCAATCATAGTCCATAGACCTATTAGCTTATTTATGGGTCTATCGCAATCATTAATAACATTAACATGGTGATAGACTATATGCATTATGCAATAAGCCGGTAAGTACTCAAGTCAACGGACGACGACGTACTTAATAATTATACGTAGGTATATTCAATAATAATTGATTTACCACATTTATATCAATTTATTTGTTTTATTTTCACTATAGTCGTTTTACATGAAAAATAATAAATTTTATAATGTCATGCAATTTACATAGTGTCACCGTGGAAACAAGGTTTTGCAGAAATATTCTGATTTTTGAGTTTTCAACAAAAATGTTATTCTTTACAACAATAAAATTACTTTTATTTATTTATTTATTTTTTGTTATCCATGATTATTCTTATTTGTGGAACATATATTCTCGGAACAAGTGTTTTATGGAACAAATATTATATATGATGGAATAAAAGATAGGGCCTAATTTAAATATATTATGTTGTTCCACAAATAATTTGTTCCAATTACTATTTGATCCGCAACATATTTGTTCCAATAATTATTTGTTCCACGAAATATTTGTTCCAATTACTATTTATTCCAAAAACTATTTGCTCCACATTTGGAACAAGTAATTTTTGGAACAAATAGTAATTGGAACAATTATTTTGCGGAACAAATAATACAGGCCCCTATAATAGTATACTTGTTAATCATGAAAGAATCTTTATGGAATTTAAAATATTATTCATGAACCATAAAGGTATATCTTTAATCATGCCATGAACTAAGATAATATTATCTTAGTTCATGACAGTACTAGATAGTGAACTTCCACCATGAATTGAAACCTCAAGGTCGGTTGGCATTGTATGGTAAATACGGTAAATACTAAATAAGTTTAATTATGAATTATGATTTATCGTGCATTGTATTTTATTATTTCTAAACCTGTTGTTTTTTTAAAAAAATAAATATTTTACATAAATCATTTTCCCATTAAAAACTATGTTTTGTATAATAAATGAAATGTTTTACCAGCGAACAAAATGGAGATCGTCCACAGCAATACTGAGCTTCACTTCATAACAATGTAAATTATATAGGAATTTCTTATCTAGTTAGTATAGAAGTTTGTGTGAATACCTATATAGTGATTAATGAATAATGGATTGTAATATAAAATAATGACATTTAGACATTTAGTCATAGTGTAAAACGTTAATCTTAAGCTAATGAGTTTTTTATTTTTATTTTTATTTTTTTGTTTCAAGTTATTGCACTATTCCATAGCAAATAATTGTCTTACTCTTTACCAAGTAGTAATTGCATATATTTCAGAAAATATAAATAAATTTGGTATGTTAATTATGTGTTACTATAATATCCTCTATCTTGTACATTCTATAATTCTATGAATATATCATTACCTATTAGGTATATATATAATATGTAAAAATACTAAATAGTATTATTTTTTAATTACTAATTATATTTAACACATTTCTATAGTTAATTAAATACTTAACTTACACCAAAATGTATTATGATTTTATATAGTGACTATTCTATGAGTTCATTACCCAAAGATTTTGTACTCAATGTTGAAATGAATGATTCAGTGATTTCACTGTCATCAATATCATCTGATTCAGTGTCATCTGAAAGTTCAACATCTGTATCTGATAACTACTTAACAATAAACGAAGTAGATAAAAAATAAATATCCTATTTCAGTTCATATATTTATTTATTATTATTTTTTAGAATGATATAAACGAGGATATATTGGAAAAAGAAATTGAAAAATGCAATCAACTGATAAGAACTACAAAAGAGTGTAGTCAAGAACGGATGCGACTGGTTAGAAGACTAGTAGAGTTAAGGTTCAAATTAGAAATGATAAATGAAATAAAGGCTTTAGAAAACAAAAATCTTCCAAATGAAACTAAAGTGGTTTTTGGTCATCATTTATCTTTTGTATGGAAGCCAAATTGGTTAGAAAATAAATTTTGTGACGTATGTACAAAAACTATTTGGAAGTACATGCATCAGTTGTATGAATGTTCAGGTAATATATTGGATATTTTTGTTGATTAAATTAGATATTTCAAAATTGAATTATCTAAATGGTATAATTGTAGATTGTGGATTCTACTGTCATATTTTTTGTGTGGAAAAAATTAAAAGGGTTTGTACTGCAGTTGTTGCTAGTGAACATTCTATGATTCTGACTATCACTCCGTCCAATGGATTGTTATCTCAAGATTACAAATGTGCTGAATGCCAATCATATATCCGTATTCGCAACACCAAAATTTCATCTGGTAAAATAAAAACCATTTAGCTTAACTATAAAATAACAATATCATGTTAATTGAACATATTTTTACCTTTAGAAGATACTCTTTCATTAGAGGCCCGCTTATGTGACTATGATGGGAAATATTACTGCCCTTTACATCATTGGAATAATACCGCTTTAATACCAGCACGTGTTCTATGTAATTGGCAATTTGAAAAAAAATGTGTGAGTCAAGCATCTTTTCAACTACTTAATTATAATTATAAATCAAAGATGTACAATTTGGAAAAACACAACCCTAAACTCTATACATATTTAGAGTCTAGAGTCTCTAAATCAAATCAAAGTAAGAAACTATATTTAATTTTTCCAATTCAAACATGTAATACATTTTTATTTTTACAGAATATTAAAAATGGCTTAATAAAAATGAAAAAATACTTGGTTTTGTGCAAAGTTTGGAATGCACAATTAAAAAATGTATCCTCTAGATGTCATGAATTGTTATATGATAGTATTTTGTATAGCATGAAAGATATGGTTGAAATAAAATCAGGTCTTTTTTTAGAAGATTTACTGGGAGTCAAAGATGTCTGTGAAAAACATATTCGATATGAATGCGAAGTTGGTTTATTTTTACTATAAATCCACCATAAATAATATTTAAAAAATATATTATTATTATTATTATTATTAGATTTGTAAAAATCAAGGATATATTTGTGAGCTTTGTCAAAATGACACAATAATATTCCCATTTGATGAAGATGCCTATAGCTGTGATAAATGTGATAATGTTTATCACTACCAATGTTGGAAAAATAGAGATTTCTGCCCTAAATGTAAAAGAATTAATGAACGGTCTAAACTTGAAGAAGTATAATTAAATATTTAACTAAAAGTATTAAAACATTTTATTCTAATCTATAGTTATATTTTTTGTATACTTACCAAAATTTATAATATTTTATACTATTTTAATTAATTTAAATCTTAAGTAAAAATATTTAATTTACTATGGTTTTATAGCAATAACTGCCTTTAAAAATAATATTAATTACTAAAATGTATCTGTAGAAGGGTTATCACTGTGATATTTTTATTATAAATTTATTTTTATTATTATTGTGTTGATGTTTAAAATATTATGTGTTAGGATTAAAATTTAGATAAAGATTAGATAATCACATAAATATTAATGTTAATTAAAATATATATTTTTATATTATTTTAAAACATAATTATAACCTATATAAGGTAGTTTTCTTAAACATTTAAGTATATAATCATTGGTTTACCTTTTAAGTCTTAAAGTTACAAAAATTATAGTAATTGACAAATGTATGTTTTAAGAATGAAATAAGTATTTAAAAATATTTCTGAAAACACTAAACAAGCCCAGCAATTACCATATTTTTTATTTTTATCACTTTATTATCAGTATTATTATTATAATTTATAAGTTTTCTTAAAAATGAAATCTAGATTTGTAAAAAAAACATTGCTGTTCTAACTTTCATTGGCGACTGGCGTCCTAGGATAATAATATTTAGCAGTGGTGGCGTGAACTTTTTTTCCTATGAAGCATTATAGAATATAAAGACATTTTTGTTGGACCACGAATCAGAGGACTAATAAAAATGTGTAGTAGAATATAGTTGCATCACAGAATAATCAAGTTATTCTGCATTTGCATCCTTTGATGCTGGATGCACAGAATAAAAGTAGGAGAAGAATAATAAGTAGATAATTTATGTCCCAATGGTAACGGTGGTGGCTTTAGGGGGAGGCAAGGCCATGCCCCCCAGATTCCAAAAAAAAAATAACAGGTGAAACGTTACTTACCTACCTACTATACAGTATATCCCAAAAGTCCTGTATCTTCGTGGGAAATCAATATAATTAAATGCAGTTTTTTCATAAGATAGTAAGAGACCATCTGTAAAATAATTTTTGGTAATTTTTGAATTTTTGAAAAAAAAATCGAATCTTATTTAAATCAATCAGAATTTCCAAGTAACTCATTCCTGTAAAAAAACTGCATTTTAATATATTGATTTCCACGAATATATACTATAAGGGTGATGCCCGACTTTTGCGACTTACTGTAGGTACAATTGAATATAATATAATTATTACAAACCTAACCTATACAGTAATAATATGAGTTTTTATTATTACTGTATATACATAAATATAATATAATATTAGTGTACTGAATATCGTTGAATAGTAAATTTTTATTAGTCGTTATCTTATATTTTCGTGTAATACCTACGGCTTACGCCATAGTCTGGGAACTACTGACGGTTTTACCTCACCCATTTTAATTTCCTTGACATTTTGTAGCTTATGGCCTAGGGCCTCCTGAATACGATAGGAAAATCGGGTAATTCGTAGACCGGCTCAGAGGGGGAGGGGAGGAGTGTCTCAAAAATCAACCAACACTAAATGATTTGAAATAATTAAATGATGTTATAAAAAAAACAGCTGATGAATGTTCAGATTCTTACAGGAAAAAAAATTAAACATTAATTACAATGTTAAAAAAATTTTAAAATAAAAAAAATTGATTATAATTGTTTTTTCATGCTAGGATCTGAATTTTTATCAGCCTATTTTTTATATAATTTAATTATTTCAAATCATTTGGTGTTGGTGGTATTAACTGAAACACTGAAGTCTGTTGATTTTGGAGACACCTCTCCCAAGCAGGCCTCCGAATTAGTCGATTTTTCTATCTCAAATCGCAAAAAAAAAGAATCGAAGATTAGGTTTTCTATTGTTATTCGTAGTATTGTTTATACTTCGAGATTTTTTATCTTTTTACTTGACTATTTCGAATAATCTGTACACGTATTACTTTTAAA
This sequence comes from Nasonovia ribisnigri, assembly GCA_027563435.1. Lineage (NCBI taxonomy): Eukaryota > Metazoa > Arthropoda > Insecta > Hemiptera > Aphididae > Nasonovia > Nasonovia ribisnigri. Next base: position 14,638 of record JANEHU010000864.1, on the reverse strand, counting down.
ATTAAAACACTTGTAAGTTTAATAAACAATTTAAATTTAGTCTAATAGATTATAGATGCTTTAAATAAAGTTAATACATAATTTTTTTATACGGGGACAGGATAGTAACCTTATTGTAACCTATATTTTTACAATTGTCACAATTAAGTAATTAATAACATTGGGTAAATATATTTCGATATTACACATACTTATCTTCAAATATCAACAAAAAAAAATTGTGTAATGTTAATGACACCCCCCTGCCAGAAACCAACCAATTAAACCCTAGAGCCACAATTCACAACTGAATGCAAAATTGGAGAGTGTATATATATTGATACCTAACTTCCTCAAAAATAAGAGCCATGGTCCCGGGTCCGTGTCATCCTTATTAGGTAAAAACATGGTCTACAAAAAATTTTAAATGTACAATATTCTAGGTACTGTAATGTCGACTGTGTTGTAAGTGGTAAATGAGTACCTTGTAGTACATGACACGTTTTATAATTTGTTCAGTGGCTACACTGGGAACACCAGATGGCGCGGTTCTAGATTGCGGTGGCGGTCTTCTGTAATCTGTGCGTGCTGTTCACTGGTGTCTGGTTCAGTCTTCAGTACTCGGGATAACTACGGTACGAGTGTTTAGCGTTACAAAATCACTAACATTATTATTCCCGAATAAATCGTTTGAAAATTTTTTTAAGCAATGTGCTGGTGTTAAAATACATAATCGATTTATCTTTTTAATTCTTAAAAGTCACATTTCTTTTTTTTCTTTTGTCGTGTCCAAAAGAAGTCATCCTGGAGTCCGGACCGATTATTAAGAGGTAGCTAATTAAGTATTGTCCATTTTGTCCGATGACAGTATTATTTATTATTTCAACATAATAAATAATTATAAGACTATTATAGCATTAAAGTTTTCAAGTAAAAATCTAGTTTTAAAAATAATGCATGTTTTTTAATAAATAAATGTTTCGTTATAATATAATTTTTAACTCCAAGATCCAAGAATAAAGAATATATTAGATAAACGACTATATTGACTTAAAAAAAAAAGATTAGGCTATAGATCTAAAATATAATGAAATAATGTCCGTATATCATTAAGAAAATTAAGAAGTAAAGTTATATATTTTAATTGAATTGGTGTACCAAAAATAAATCCATTCGTTTTATCATAGGTGTAATTTTGAGGGGGCTTGAGTGTTCTCCCCCAGCAACCCATGATCATTAGACTGAAAAAATGGGAGGCTTCAGCGCCTTCAGTTTTTCATTGAAATTGCTCCCTAAGTTATTAAGACTGTTATTATTCTAAAAGAATGATTACAAAATATATTTATCTCTTAAACGTATTTTACATTAAATATTAAAAATATGTGCAACAAATAACAGATATTTATACCTAGGCCATAAGCCTAAATGTGACTATATAATATGTATCTTGAATTTCAGTAGACAGTCGGTACTTTATAAACTATACCTAATATAGTATAATAATAATAGTCTTATCAGAACTGAGAATCTTATATTATATTATATTTGATTGTTAGTTAAGTGATGATTTGGTTATACACTGTTACAGGATACCTCTATACCTATTTATAAATAGTGATTATTAATTATTATATTTAAAATTTGAATATTATATTATGTCTAATTTATTCCTTGTTATTAAAAAGTAATCAGTGAGAAATTTAGAAACTGTGTGGCTGTTGGATCAATGAATAAAATATCCGGGAATCTCGGATAAAACTGTAGTAGGTAGTAAAATAAAATATTCGAAAAAATTAGTTTGAAAAATTAATTTTTTTTGCTCGTGGCTCATCTATTATGTAACAGAAACTCTTCATAAATTCTGTTAGTTGTTACGAACTTTTAACGTTCGCGCGTTTATAAAAGTTTTCGAGCTGCTATTGAAATAATTCACCGCAGATTTCCCTATTTTTATTTTCTAATAGATATCCGTCGGGCTCAATCCTCGACATATATAGGTAAAATCGTTATTTGCCGTTCTTTAAAAAAAAAATACCTACACTCTATGTCTATATCCGTAATAGCTGGCGATAATGCGATATCGTTTTGTACATAAATTTTATGAAAATGAGACACCAAGTGAACACTGCTGCAATCGGTCAGTGTTGCGTGCATGTGTCCGTCGTCGTGATCGTCGGTGTTTAAGCGTACATGCATATTGATGTGATGTATTAACCATTATTATTATTATTACATGATTTTGGATTCATCGAAGGCGCCGTGAGTGCACCCACGCATATCTAGTATAATGAGAATCCATAGTATGCGAGCGCGCGCGCGACTCTATACAAATTAATAATCACACAATGTCATACATTAGTGGATATTATGGAAGAATAGGCAAAACTGTATCGAAGTAGGTACTAAATGTGCATACGTTATATATATTATATTTATAATATATGCAGTAATAATTAGCCAGGCACTTAATGACTAACGAGCGAGAACCGTTGGAAGGCGAGGACGATATTGTGAAGTGTATGTATATTAGTGTATTAGAACATGGATTATTTTTATTTTTTAGTATAGGTACAACAGTATAAGGACGGTCGTGGAAAGAATTTCTGTCATCGACTAAATAAAACTAATATGATGTATGTTAGGTCTTAGGTATGATTTACCTACGCATAGGTATATATGTACAAACATAAATAAAATCGTAAAAAAATAAACCAATCGAACGGTCTCGCGGTCTTGCGCCCGTTGCCCGTGTGTGAGCGTACCGAGTGTTTGTGTATATATATGCACCATCATCATGTATGTATCAATATGCGTACATACACGTGTGTGTGTGTGTGTGTTTGTGTGTGTGTGCGCGCGCGGTCGTATATATACACACTGGAGGCGAAAATCATTACGTGCACATGTTTATTATTTTTATATTTTTTCCCTCGGAATATCGCCCGGAGGTGTACGGTTTTTATTTTATGTTTTTGTGCGCGTTTGATGTGCCGTGACATGAGGTCGTACGCGACCCGGGGCGACAATCGTGCTGGTGCCCGGGGCCGACCGCGCGCTCCGGTGCCCTCCCCCCCACACCGACAACCGACCCCCGCTCGCTGCTATACACACTGCCGCACGGCCGTTTCCCCCCGGGCAGGGATGACCGGACCCATGTGTATGCGCGAGTGTCTGTGTCTGTTTCTATATACCTACGTTAATGCATATATTTATACGGCCATATAGGTATACAAGTGTCTGTGTAATATCCATCTTGACTAAATAATATATATATATATCAAATATATACAATATTATATATTATGTACATGGGTACACGCGGTGCTCTTCTACGCGTACCCATACATATAATATTGTGCGGCGGCGGGTACTCGTGCCGTACGCCCGGAGTGGTCACGGCCCGCGTATATTCGTTTCCCACGTGTTTTTCATATTATTATCATTATCATTATATTAATATTATATATATATGTGTGTGTGTGTACAATATGTACGGTACACCACCCCGGCGGGATCGTTCCCACGAACCCCTTCGCCCTCGTAGTCGCGCGCGCGAGATCGTCCGACATAAGTCGCACACACGCCGCGTGTTCACACTATACGTACCTGGGTATAATAATGTATAGATATTTTAATATCGCCTTCGATATTATATTATATGATATTATTATGTACAGGTACATTAGCATTTATAATTGTGACGATAACGGACTGGGGCGTTTAAGCGATGCAATAATATTATTATTATTGTTTTTGTTGATATTATTATTTTATATACGTTTGAGATAATGTTAGATAGGTACCTATAAATAAGGCTATACTTATATGGCTTTATACGCAAAGATATATCTAATGATTTTATGAACGTTTTAACTTTTAATACGGACAAGTGAAAAATAAAACAGGTGACTCACGACTAGTTTTAAGTTATAACTTCGCCATGGATATTTTCGATATTTTCACTCGTATACGAGGTATGATGTCTAGAGCAAGTAGTAGTTAACAACGGTTAATTTCATTTAAAACTCAGTTTTACGCGAATTAAAAATATTATACATTGGAAATTCAAATATAATCCTATTTAGAAAGACGCAAAAAAAATAATTAATAGTTAAATTATGATTATGAATATTAATAATATAATATCATAGCAAAACTTATTTACTCGAAAATTCCGCACCTATATACCATACACTATATACCTCATATGCTACAGGTATACATTCAAATTAAAACGGAAAAATTAATCTTTTCGTAATTAAAGAAATATAAGGTCATAAATCATAATGTCGTACAACTTGATAAACTATTTACTTAAACATTTACTGCTGTACGTGGTACGTCTGTAGGTAGGTACCTTATATTGCAGAACGAAACGGAACCATTTGAACTTTTAATAGAAAAGATTTTATATGCGTTACAGAGTGTCAGTATCTACATTATAATTTTAGAAATTGCCGAAAGAGTACCTGAGTGCCTCTTTCCGGCCATGTTGGATTAGGTATATTCAGTGAAACTATATAGGATAAGGATAAAAAAAATGATAAAATATTTAGTTTCAAAAAAATTTTAATTTTTAAAAACCAACTATGGTAGTATTAATTTGTAGGCATAATAGATAATAGTTTGATATCAAATGTTGCGTGCATGTCCGATTTATATACAGGTTACTCAACGGTGCATTTCTTTTGATGCCCAATAATTATCTTCGATTATGCCCGGTGAGAATGGCATCTAGCGCCCAAACGGAAATTAATGTAGTTGAATAATATATATTTTCATGATATATATTATATATTTTTAATTCCATATATGTTTAATTATATACATCAAGAGCCAGGGCCGTAACTACACTGATTTGAGCCCGTGTGTAAATTAAAATGGTATTAACTTAATACTACTAAATTATTTTTATTTAACTAACTGTAAAAGTTTTTAAAAATACCAAAAATTAACTATCTAGATACCTATAATTGTAAAATCAATTTTTTTAAGTTTTAAAACATACTTTGGAATTTTAAGTTTTTACTCATACAAAATAAGGATAATGCGGCACTGCTGAAAGCGCTGGTTGTGATTCTTACTAGCTGATTTTGGTCAAAAATTGTGTGCATTATTCTGGAGACCAAAATTCTACTTGTACGGTGTTGGGTAACCTGTATATCTTAAACCGTGGTGTGTAGTAATTAGGAAGTATAATTTGTTTTAGTGCCAACACAAGATACTATAAATGGAACAATAAAATATATCAACAATCTTGATTCAAAATATGTTTTGTTGTAGGTTGTGGCTTTAATATAATATATTGATAAAGACTTACACTTTAAGTTATAGGTATTTTTGGACACAAGCATACTAATTAAATTTAAAAACGTATACCTATAATTAATAACAAATACTTATATGGATAAACTATAGTATTTTGAAGTTATTAAATCTAAATAAAATATAATTCCCTACCAAATTACTTAGATTGTTTTTATTGTTATGGATAATTGAACATTTATTTTTTGATTTTACAAGATAATCTAACCTTTAGAGTCTTTAGACTTGAGAGTATATACATGACATTTTCTTATGGTGTTTTAGTTATATAACATACAAACGGAACTACTTTACTAATGGCACTGGTTTACGTATTAATCTCTCCGTCTATATGCAGTGTAAAAATGGAGAGAAAAAAGTAGATTTTGGTATGGTCGCGTTTTATTTATTTTTTATTATGTTTAATGTCACGTGCCTTCCGTCCGGTACAACTGGTATCATCCTCTACAGGTAGGTCCGGATAATATGAAGAAGCGAAACAAATATCATTGACCTTTATTATGACGCTTTCACAGACCAAAGACAGGTGCCTTATTTTTACTTCGTTCTGGAATATCAAGATGTCGCATTTTCTCTTACAATGTTTTCACAAAACGATTTCTTTTGTAATGAATATACTGGTTTGGCTACATTTAGAATACTTTACCAAAATTATTGGTGACCAATGACAAAATACAAACTAAGATCATTAACATATTAACATATTATATTATGTTTTATATGTATACTTTCTTTAAAAGCATATATACGCATATAGTTAGACACGTTGACACATATATTATATATGAATTGTATACAAACGTGATATATGGCAAATAAGAAAGCATCGCACTTTATATATTATCTTCAATCTCTGGAAACCGTGTATTGTATAATGCACCTAAAGTGTTTATTTGACGATGTCAACACAAAATCATAAATCACAAGTTTACACGCATTAAATATCCAGTGACTATATATATGTGTATACAAATCTGGTTTGGCAAAATTATACAGACCAGTGTTACTGCCAAATTAATCTACGATGTCTGAGCGAGATATTAATCTATATATAATAAACTATATATTTATAATAATATGTGATTGTTAGTAAGTTAGTTGTTACCCTCTCTCCCAAATGACATTTTTATATTATTTATTTCATATAACAGTTGGATTATTGTTTTCAGTTACACCTTAAGCGTGGTCCACGCATGTATACATGTTCCATGTATAATATGTTTTATGTGTTAGTACACTGTATAGTTCACTACTATTCTATAATTTCCCCCTTTTCCGTCATATTGTGAAAGATATTTTTGTGTACAGCCCAGAACCATCTTCAGAATCATGTACGACGCCCACGAAATTGTCAACCCACTATAGATACATAGCTGTATAATACGATAAGCAGCAGTCGACTCAATCTGAATAGAAAATTTAAACACCATATATTAATAAACAACAATGATACAGCTGACTTTAAACCAGTGGGTGAATACTTCCTTATAATATAATTTTGAAATACATTTTAATCCGTTTACCCGACTGTAATGCACCCACATAAAGATATTTTTACATGATTAAAATTAAATATTTTAATATTACACCCAAAAAAAATCAAAATAATACATACAATATTTATTTTGTATTTATCAGAATTACTTTCGACTATATATAGGTTTTCTGTTTTAGTTAATTGTATTAACTAATAATTCATATAATAACACGTGATATATTATATACCTATGTATACAAATATACATTTATACTCATAGACAGTAATGGAGTTTTAATTTTTTATAATTTTAGACGAAAGTGTGAAGCGGTTCGAGATGTGGACGGAATGGAGCCTAAAGATCTCACTTCATCCAGATCCTTATACACAAGTGCTCAGATCAAAATCAGGTTCGTATTTATTAAATAAAAATATTATGTTCATGATAAATATGTATTGAAAAATAGAAGCATCTATAATTAATTCCAACACGATGATGAGATTTTTAGTTGAATTTACTTCGGCTGTGTATTAATAGTCAATTATGGTGATATCTTATTGCTTGTCGGTCAATACTTAATACACATTTACATATATTGACCACTTACTTAATATGTAGAATAATACAAACCATCTATAAACATTAGAATAAGCTTAAAAAAAATAAAATACTACATGGATGAGGATGACTGTGTAATTTAAATAACTGCACGATTATAAGTTATAGATGTCCTTTATAATTTATTCTGAGTATAATTTTTCTTATGCAAATACTTATTATAATAATGTTTATTTTTCAAATCCTATTGAACAGTAACGAACCATTTTCCAATGTTCAGTTATTTATACGTTGAAATATAAAAATACAGTTAATTAAACATTGCATTTGGTTTTTAATCCATAAAAAGTATTCTAAGTTATAATGGTTAAGTTTCAACCCTTTATCCCAACTATTAATATCAATTACATATTATAGAAACTAGTAAATAATCAACTTATTCATTCAATATTTTTTTTTACTCAGAAATAATAAATATTTATAGTTAATGTTTTGTACCTATACCTAACTTATAATAAGTTTAAAATAAATAAATGGTAGGTATAGTGACATACACGCATATATTTTTCTGTTATTTAAAGTTTTTTTTAAGTATTGAAATATTATAAACTTGTAATTACAATTTTTGATTTTAAATATATCTATAGATCTTGAGTACCTATAAAATGTCACTAAATCTAATTAAATTATTTTTTAAATAAGTACGATAATATTTATAATTGTTTTATAAAGTTTTTTAAATCTGACCTTTTGTTAATGAAAATGTAGTCAATTTTCGTTTTTATATTAATATTAATAAATCATAAATGTTTACATTTAAACTTACACTAACAATAATATAATAAAACAATAAACTTATAGGAATAATATTTTTCTGTTGTTTTAATTTATAATAAAAACCAAGTGATTGGATTTTAAATGTACAGTATAAACTATAAAGCTATTTATTTTAAAACTTTTACTCAAATGTACATGCGCATTGTAAATATTACATACGCTACTAAAATAGGCATACTTTTTAAATTCAAAAATAAAACATTTCAGACTAATTGGATCCATTCGTACCTATTATAATAATAGATTTTCGTTAGGTATAAGTTTATCTACCTACTGATAGTTTGAAAATGTTGTATATTTTGATTGCTTTCTTATTTCTTATGTATAGATTTATGTTTTTTCCTTATTCCATTATTATAATATTGGATTATTATTTTTATTGCTCGTAGTAATTCACCGGCTACATCTCCTACCGTATCACACAACAGCAATTCGCCATCACCAACACCGGTAGTGCCTACTACCGGTTACAACCACAAAATCATTGCCGGCATACCATGTGTGGCAGCCGCGTCTAAGTATACTGCTCCCGTCCATATAGACGTCGGTGGCACCATATATACATCCTCACTGGATACTCTAACCAAGTTAGTTTAATGTGATATGTTTGTTATTATATGCATACAAATTCGAATGTATATTTGAGTAAATTTGGGTTAATTATCCAATGAAACCTCTCTTTAATATACCTATTTGCGTAAGGTCACGGAGTAGACATGGGAAATAAGTAATAATAACAATCGGTGATGCGAAGAGTGGGTTTCTGTTTCCTTTTTATTTTTATTTTTTTGGCTTACCTAACGATTGGTCCTTTCAGCGTTGCACGCCGTGCCATCGCCTTTGGCGTTACACGAACGCGCTACGCTTCACTAGTCACTCTCGCATAAAAGTCGTGCATTACTAGTCTCCGATATATTATACTATATCTACGTGGGCTATAGCATTTTTCTATAAATATTATTGCTATGTTATTAAATGGCTATACAGGAATTTTACCACATGACACACACTCGAAGAAACTATAAAAAAACGAATTCGTTGTATTGTTACAAACCTATATAATATATGTATATGTATACTTTATACTGGCTTATGTCATTATTACACTATGTTTAAAAAGTATGGAAATTATTACATTATTATTTTGTTTTTTGATCGAAATACATATTTTCCCAATTTAATAGTGGCATTATACATTTATACATTTCAATACATATTTTATGTAACTGGTTTATTTATATTTATCAATACAACGTAAACAATTCATTTATTTTGTACGAAAGTCTTACTTTTGATTAAATTTCAGGAATCCTGATTCAAAACTGGCTAAATTGTTCAATGGTAGTATACCCATTGTGTTGGACTCTCTTAAACAACACTATTTCATCGACAGGGATGGCAAGATGTTTAGGCATATTCTCAACTTTATGAGAAATTCAAAGCTTTCGCTACCTGATAATTTCACTGACATTGACCTATTGCTAGAAGAAGCTAGATACTTTGAAATCACTCGTAAGTAAATTTTCAAAACCTATCTTCTATTAATTATTATAATCAGTATATTATATCTTATTTTGTCACAGCCTAATAATCCATTTAATAACTTATGTTATAAAACTAATTAAAGCCGTAATAAGTGTGTCATGTCTTATTTGAATGCTTAATAAAACACTTTTTTTTATTGTCTTTAATGAGATAATTGGACACATAAACAGTCAGTTTATTGTGCATTTAAGTAAGACACTATTATACCGATAATACCTACGCTCTGTTGTCTGAAGACAAGGTTAAGAACGTACATTTCTGGTCGAAGGATATTGTGTGGCCGCGGTCTTTTATACAGCCCCAGGGTGCGTGATACTTGTCTCACTATCGAGCTATCATTACTATTTATTTTACATCCGTTTTTATCCCATCACCATTACTATATTTATAACATTCGTAATTCCTGTAATATGGGCTAAAGTATGGATATCATTACTCATTAGACAAATTAAAATATTATGTAATAATAATCGATCATGATTCACGAATTTGGTCTTTTTCCGGAGGCTATTTAATTATGCTGAGAATATTTGAAAATAAAAATAATGTTACGTGACAGAAATATAACATTATACTGCTGTCATACTTAACTTTAGATAATTAAAATCAAAATTATTACAATATATTGTTGAATTTAATAGTTATAAAAAAGTACCTATACACATTAATATTTAGAACCTATACAGTTTATCTATGGAATATTACAGATATTGAAATATAAATTGCTATAATAGATATATTAGATAAAAAGAACAATATGCACTTTTAGGTTTAATATATATTTGTAATATGAAAAAACATGTAAGGTTTTGTCACAATAAATATATGTACCTTTTTTTGTTTTGGGCTGAATAAAACTTTCTTTTCTTACTGATTTTTCGTAACGCTTTGTTGATTACCATAATATAACGATAACCATATAGAAACGGAAATCAACAAAATGTGTCTTCGATTCCTCAATTTTCCTGCATAGGAAAAATATCTAGTAGCATGATACTTTATACTCGGTATTAAAGGGATTTAAAAGTACAGGTTCAACAAGAATTCTAAGTGATCCGCCCCCTTCAACCACCACACCATTTATAATTTTTCATTTTTGAACCACCACAGGAAGACATTAGCGTTACACATCCCCTCGTGCAGCATCGTTTATTCATCAAAGAAAAAAAACAATATTATACATTCTGCATCTTTATTATTTGTCCGTATAAAAGAATAATAATAAATATTAAATTAAATTAATATAAATACAGGCACCTATCAATAATAGAATCAAGGTTTGAAATTGTTCTGAGAAACCATTTATCACGCGTTTGCACGCAACAATGATAGACAGTGACACATTGTACAATAAATACACATGCAAAATTGTAAATAATAAATACCGAAATATGAGGTACCTATTCCCTACGGACTAACCTATATATTATTTACGTGAATGGTTAAAATATAAGGTTTAATAAATATAACCTGCAGTATACGGTACCTAAACCTGAGAATATTATGTATACCAATATACTAACCTACTTGTGCAGTAATAATACAGTAATATGTCAGTGTAATTGGTTTATTGTTCCAGCCATGTGTAAACAATTAGAAAACTTGAAACGAGACCGGATGAAATGCAACCGGACGAACGGTTGGGACTCGAACGGTCCGAGCCGGCCCAACAGCAGCCTTTCCGGTACGAAAGACCAGTACGAATGCGTGTCCGTTCACGTGAGTCCGGACCTCGGGGAGCGGGTGATGTTGTCTGGTGACCACGCGGTCCTGGACGAGGTATTCCCCGAAACGGGCCACTCAGCGTTGGAGCCGTCGGCCGGACGTCCGGCTGTGTCCTGGACGCCCGTAGACTCCAGACACCTGGTCCGGTTTCCGTTGAATGGATACTGTAAGCTCAACAGCGTGCAGGCCATCACCCGGTTGCTGAACGCCGGTTTCACGGTGGCCGCGAGCACGGGCGGCGGCGTACACGGCCAACAGTTTTCCGAGTACCTGTTCATCCGAAAAATGTCTAATTGACTAGCACGCGTTGGGTAAAATGACAGCATCAGATCATAACTTATAGATATAATATGTTATATTATATACAACATCATAATACTTTCACGCGTTATACCCTAAAAGTTAACGTTCATGTAATATGTGCTATTATAAATAATGACGGAATTAGTTGTTTAATTATAGATATGATATTAACTTTTTTTTAAGGCTGGTTTACATGTTAAAAATAAGTTTACTTTGGCTATTTTATAATAATATATTTAAATATATATGCCCGTTTTGTATAAAATTATATACGACTATTATTATATTTTGTTGGGTGTGAATTGCGCAATAAACAAACGATAACTTTACATATAGCATACACTTTAATCTATAGTCAATAGCAGCAGTTAATTAATACGAAATCCACCAAGAAATTATTGAAATGTGCTAACTGTGTCGTATTGTATGATTTACATTATACCCTCTTCCTCCTCCTCCCACTCCTCGTATTCCTATAAATTATATCTACCATCTGGAAATATTTTCAACCTCAAAACATAAAATAAATGCGAATGAATTCGAAACACGCTAATTTCTAAAGCATGAATTAAATAATACTGCAGAGTTCTCCAAAACCTACGTAATAATACCCGTTGTATGTATAGTAAATATAGGTATTTGTTTCGTTTGTGTAACATAGGTAAATAAATTATTATTTGCATATTACAATTGACTTTCTCGATTTGTTATGTTGTAAATAATATTGTATTGAATTATGGTAACATATATATATATAATTATAAATATATATGTATATAAAAATATATTTATTGAATAGGGTATTATAAGAACGTGCAAACCATTTATTGTTATTATTATTTTTTGAAGTGAAAACGTCTTATACGACATTCAGATGTTTCCATTGGAGCAGTGAAAATTATCGAGCGTTATCGTTTTCCCGTAACGCTTGATACCTACTTTATTATTAAAAGGAGAGGCAATTTTTATACCTGAAGTTCTACTGGTTTTTCAAATTTTTCGAAAAACACCGGAAATTCTTTTACGACTAACAGTCTAATTCGAACGTCGGACTGGACATCAACCTTGGAGGTAGGTCGAGTTCGGAATTCGTGCCGAGCGAATTTTTTATGGAGGTAATATTATTTTTTTTAGTTTACTTTGTTTGTCACTTTTATAAATATGCTTGTAAATATGTACATATTAAATGTTATATATTTGTGTTCTAAAGATTAACATATGAACAAATATAATTCTTAAAAATTTTCAATCCTATCCTACAAACAATATGAAAGCACGTGTTTTAAATTTAGAATATTTACTTCAAATTTAACATAATAAGTCTATATTTCTAAGCTCATATATATGTTTTCACATCTTCGGAGGGTCACCCGTGACACTTTCTGGTTTTTTTTCATAACGTATTCTTAAGGCTATTCATGATTTTGAAATTAAATGGCATGAAAACTATTTAGAAATAAAAAAATCCAATATTTTAGTTTAATATTTTTTGAATGGTACCTACGGGTTTTGTCTTAATTTTCACATAGACTGTACACAAATAAATTATTTGTTTACTGATGCGTTGTAGGTAAGTTTTTCAAGTGAAAAGATAACATGTTTGCGTAGCCATCATATCTCTGACGATAAATACGTAAAGGCATAAATCACGTTTACTTTATATATATTTTTTATTCATGTTGATTTTTCTACCCTTCACATAAACCGTGATTTGAGATGAGGGAGGAATAAAAAAAGATAAAACATGAAGTCACCTCTTAGGTGGTCGGTCGTCGTCGTATATTGACTATAGCTGCCAGCTGGCTTGTAATTTGAAGAGGCCTGGTTTATAAAATACATACATATACATTATACATGTATACGTATTAATAAGCGTAATTATACACATTTGTTTAAAGTTTAAATAAGAGTGAAAATTCGTGATTAGTTGAATTCTAAAATTCAAAAGCTAAAAAGAAAAATGTATAGGTATTTGGAGAGTTACTGGCTGGAGATATTTGATGTGTAAATACGCATATAATTAAAATACATTTTGGAATACAACAAAAAATTATTGAAAAAATGTATATGACGTTACTATAATTATATGGAGTTTTTATATGGATTATTATTTATTAACATTATCAAAAATTATTAATGTAGTTTGTAAACAGTGACAAATACTAAAATAATCTAAATTTATATCGAACAAAATATTACAATATTGTTGTCAGTTATTTCAAACAATATAAAAATTACCTTCCTAATTATTCACTATACCTACATCATAATATTATATTTATCTATAACATTGGTCTGGAGTCTGGACTATAATATATTACTTTTCAAGTAGTCCTTCAGTATTTTGTATTGAAGGAATAACGATTAACTGAGAGTTTCTATATATTATTCGAAATCTAGTATAAAATATTTTTTTTTCATGTTATATTATCATCACAATATTTTGCTGTTTTTGAATAGAATAAACATCATATTTTACACATTCAATGAGAATATATTATAAATCTCATCTCTATCGATTATGTATTTGTGAACAGTGCATCTAAGATTTTGTATTACAGCAAAACTCTGGTAGTTTGTCGTTGGTTACAAAGTGACTTTGATAATTTTGTCGAGTCTGTCATTAGGCCTGACACTTAACTTTGTCATACTATGTCATTCTCAAAGAATCGTTCTATTATAAAATGACCCTATATGAGTTATCTGACTCAACTATCTAGCTTGTTGATACAATATTTATTGACTTAGGTTTTAAGTTTAATAATTGCCTCACCCCCGGGTCTCATATCGATATGAAATACTGTATACAGCCTACAGAATGCTGGGATTTATAAAAAGATTCGCTCAGGATTTTAAACTTGGTTTATTTTTAAAAATCCTATAGGTAC